>CAWUFW010029136.1:0-19716 GCA_963921515.1 Calotriton arnoldi | reverse complement strand
AATGTGTTAATTGTTATATATTTTTTTTTGATACTGATTTACTACATGTTTTTTTATTTATTTTTAGATATTTTATTTTTTAAATTACATTGTAATTACATTATACATTACATTACAAAATATACTTTCTCAGAATGAATTACTTTAGTTTAAATACTTTGCAAATCGGCAATAGACTTTTAAGTACAGTAGTTACAGTTGTTGCAATGGGCAACACAATTTCAAACACAATGCAACATTGAGCTCAATGTGAATTTCTAGTTAAATGCAATTAGTTACTTTATGGATTACTTTTCTAACCACAGGACTGGATCCTAGATTCTGTCCTGGGACATCTCCTGTAAACAGTTGAGTAAAAGCGTTTTGGTTACAGTAGTGATTTTTAAGGAATATTATTGTATTTTAAAAGTTGACACTTAGAAACTTTTTCACATAGAATCACCAATGTTATCCTATGGGAGGAAATTCACTTAGCAGGTAAGTAGTGTTATCGTTATTTTTCTTACTCTGTGGTGGATCCTGGATCCAGCACTGGTGCATCTCCTGTAAACAGTTGAAAGAATGCGTTTAAGTCATACAGGCGATTTTTAAGGATTATTTGTAGTTTGTGAAAATCGACACTTTGAAACTTTTCTGCTGAAAACCAGACAATGGAATCCTATGGAAGGAAATACAAGTTACTGGTAAGTACGGTTAGAATTACTTTTCAGGGTCAGTGCTGGGCTAAAAGATGCAGCACTGGGTTCTCTCCTGATAACAGGTGAGTAAATCGGAATTCGTAGTTCGGCTGATTTTAGAGGAATATTTGTATGTTACAAAAATCGACACTTCGAAACTTTTTCAGCAAAAAGCAGGCAATGATATCCTATGGAAGGAAATTCAAGTTACTGGTAAGTACGGTTAAAATTACTTTTCAGGATCAGTACTGGGCTGAAAGATGCAGCACTGAGGTCTCTCCTGATAACAGGTGAGTAAATCGGAATTCGTATTTCGGCTGATTTTAGAGGAATATTATAAAGTTCCAAAACTCCACACACAGAAGAATTTCCAAGTGAAACCAGTCAATGTTAGCCTATGGAAGGAAATTCAAGTTACTGGTAAGTACGGTTAAAATTACTTTTCAGGATCAGTACAGGGCTCAAAGATGCAGCACTGAGGTCTCTCATGAAAACAGGTGAGTATATCGGAATTCGTAGTTCTGCTGATTTTAGAGGAATATTTGTATGTTTCAAAAATCGACACTTAGAAACTTTTTCAGCAAAAAGCAGGCAATGATATCCTAAGGAAGGAAATTCAAGTTACTGGTAAGTACGGTTAGAATTACTTTTCAGGATCTGTACTGGGCTCAAAGATGCAGCACTGGGTTCTCTCCTGATAACAAGTCAGTAAATCGGAATTCGTAGTTCGGCTGATTTTAGAGGAATATTATAAAGTTCCAAAACTCCACACTTAGAAGAATTTCCAAGTGAAACCAGTCAATGATATCCTATGGAAGGAAATTCAAGTTACTTGTAAGTACGGTTAGAATTACTTTTCAGGATGAGTACTGGGCTCAAAGATGCAGCACTGAGGTCTCTCCTGATAACAGGTGAGTAAATCAGAATTCGTAGTTCGGCTGATTTTAGAGGAATATTTGCACAATGGTGAAGGAAGGGGGTGGGGCCTGAGGTGACATGTCTGCAAACACGCCCTGTGGCACGTTTTAAGTTGGAGAATTAATTCCTCCTCAATCCCGAGGGTCCCTAGGGGCCAACTAGCCCACCAGATACCTCCAGTATGCGCCAGAGAGCTGCGTTGCAGAGAGGTGTTCAGAGGCCACACCCCTTTTGCACCTCTCTGCAACGCAGCTCTGTGGCGCTTTCCGGACGTACCTGGTGGGCTAGTTGGCCCCAGAGACCCTCAGGATTGAAGGGGATTTAATTCCCCATCTTAAAACGCGCCACGAGGCCTGTTTGCACACATGTCACCTGAAGCCCCGCCCCTCCCTTCACCACTGTGCAAACGCGTCCCGTGGCGCATTTTAAGTTGGGGTATTAAGTCCCCTTGAATCATGAGGGTCCCTGGGGTCCAACTAGCCCACCCTGTACCTCCAGTATGCGCCAGGGAGCTGCGTTGCAGAGAGGTGTTCAGAGGCCACGCCCCTTTTACACCTCTCTGCAACGCAGCTCTGTGGTGCTTTCTAGACGTACCTGGTGGGCTAGTTGTCCCCCAGGGACCCTCAGGATTGAAGGGGATTTTATTCCCCATCTTAAAACGCGCCACAGGGCCTGTTTGCACACATGTCACCTGAAGCCACGCCCCCTCCCTTCACCACTGTGCAAACGCGCCCCGTGGCGCGTTTTAAGTTGGGGGATTAAGTCCCCTTGAATTCTGAGGGTCCCTGGAGTCCAACTAGCCCACCATGTACGTCCAAAAAGCGCCACAGAGCTGCGTTGCAGAGAGGTGTAAAAAGGGCGTGGCCTCTGTACACCTCTCTGCAACGCAGCCTCTACGCATACTGGAGGTTCCTGGTGGGCTAGTTGGCCCCAGGGACCCCCAGTATTCAAAGGAATTCATTCCCCCTCTGCAAGCAGGGGGGCGTGGCCTCCGGCGCTATGCCGGTCTTTTTTTATTTTATTTTTTAGGGAATCAGGGAGATTTACCAACAGACCCTTTGTGTTTGAAAGCCTTGGGCACAGTCAATCAAATAGTAGGCATGTCTTTTAAGAAGGGGGCTGTGTGGCCCCCCTTCTTTTTCTAATCTATTGGACCTGGGGACCCCATCCTCCAGGGCCTGCCCCCTAATTATTATTATTATTTTTTTTATTTGGAAGGGGGCCGCGTGGCCCCCCTCCCGAGGCCTTAATTGGCCCCGGGGACCCCATCCCCCGGGGCATGGCCTTCTTTTTTTTTTAAATAAAACTTATGGAGGGGGGCTCCTCCTCAGGCCACTTATGGCCCCGGGGACCCCATCCCCCAAGGCCGGCCTTTGTATTTTTAATTTTTTTATTTTTTTTTATTACATTTTGGGGAGGGGGGGCCACGTGGCCCCCCTCCCGAGCCACTAATGGCCCCAGGGACCCCATCCCCCGGGGCCTGGCCACTCGTTGGGGACCGTGGGGGTCCCCAATCCCCTGCACGGTCCCGCCGGCTCCCGCGTCCTGCGGGAGCCGGCATTGCTTTCCATAAGGGAGCTGCTGACATGCAGCTCCCCTTATGGAAAAGCAATTCTGCTTGCTTCATTGAAGCGAGAGCAGGTTTCCTGCTCTCGCTTCAATGAAGCAAGCAAGTTTGCAATGACAGGACGGGAGCCGCGAGGCTCCCGTCCTGCCATTGCAAGCAGCAGTGTCCCGGGGGTAGGCACCCCGGGACACTGCAGGAGCCGGCCCTGGGGGGTGGCGGTCCCCAGGCCACCACAGGCTCCAGGAGGGGGGCCGCACGGCCCCCCTCCCCACTTCTGCAAAGCCCGGGGAGGTGGTGGTCCCCGGGGTCCTAAACGGACCCCCACATTTCTTTAATTAGTGCCCGGGGAGGTGGCGGTCCCCGGGGCATGTGGGGGCTGGAGCCCCCCACACAGGTATTTTTTATTTAAAAAGAAGCCCCGGGGTGGCGGTCCCCGGGGGTGCGGGGGCCGTGAGCCCCCCGCCAGCATTATAATTTCAAAGCCCCGGGGGTGGCGGTCCCGGGGCTTGGGGGGCCTCTAAGGCCCCGCCATAAATAAAATTTTAAAACCACACATGCCCCCGGGACTTGGCCCACCCGGGGGCCAATTAAGAACAAAGCGCGGTTTTTTTTTTTATCGGCAGGATCCGCGCACCCAGCGCGTTTTTTGCCGATTTAAAAAAAAACATTTTTTTGGCCCTGAGCAGGCCTAGGGGTCAGGGTGTTTCTACCCTGCCCCCTTTTTGCGTTTTGCGCACTTTTTTTACTGCTTTCTTGTTCCTCGGTTCTACCGAGGAACAAGATGGCTACCAACACTTCCTGATTTGGAGTGTTGACAGCCAATTAGCATACAGCTCATGATCGGGAGGGTGCGCGGACCCTACGCGGCCATAGATATATATGTGTTTTTACTTTTGATTTTCTCAGCAACTACTGAACGGATTTACACCATTTAACAAAAGGGTTCTTTCTGAACCAAGAACTACCTCTTTGCCAAATTTGGTGTAATTCCGTTCAGCAGTTCGGGCTGTAGCCGTGGCTAAAGTTTCCTATGGGAAAATGAATGGGGAAAACACGTTTTGGGACCCCCTTTTTTCTCGGCCCCCGCTTGACGAATCACCCGAGACTTTCAGGATAGGAGCAAACCGGAGCGGGCCATAAAGTTTGAAAATTTCGCGAAGATTCGTCAACCGACGCAAGAGTTATTTCAAATAGAAAGTTGCGGATTTCCTATGGAAAATAGGTCCTAACTATAACTATCTACTGGCGACCGCCAGTAGATAATATATATATATATATATGATTTCTTTAATATTAATAGTTTTTAGTTTTGTTCAATTAATACATGTTTTAAAAGATGGTATGTGTTTGAAGTGAAGTACTTTCCCTACTGCTGCAGAGACTGGAGTGGTAATAGTAACATTTACCCCTCTTCAGTACAACGCTTTCCCTATTTTTGCACTGACTGGAGTGGGAATAGTTAATTTTACCCCTTTTCAATCCAACGCTTTCCCTACTGTGCGCAGACAGGAGTGGGAATAGTAAATTTGACCCCTCCGCAATTCAAAGCTTTCCCTACTGTCGCACATATTGGAGTGGGGATAGTCAATTTTACTCCTCTACTCCTCCTGAGTCCAATGTTTTTCCTACTGTTGCACCGACTGGAGTGGGAATAGTAATTGTTACCCCTCCTGAGGCCAACACTTTCCCTACTGTTGCACCGACTGTAGTGGGAATAGTAAATGTTACCCCCCCTCAGCAGTGACGTAGCAAAGGGGGGGGCTGCAAACTCAGGAATCGCCCACACCCCCTCGCTCTTACATGTGGCCGCTGAGGGGCGGCAAGCGCAGGGACTGCCACGGGCAGCCAAAGGTCTAGCTACGCCACTGGTCCTCAGTCCAACGCTTTCCCTACTGTTGTGGTGACTGGAGTGTTAATAGATTTGACCCCTCCTGAGTCCAACGCTTTTCCTACTTTTGCACAGACTGGAGTGAGAGTAGTAATTTGTACCCCTCCTGTGTCCATCACTTTTCCTCCTGTTGCATTGAGTGGAGTGGGAATAGTATATTTATTATTTCTAAAATGTAGTAGTTTTGTTAGTATTGTTTAAGTATGCATGTATTATTTGTTTGTGTATTTAATTTTACACTTTTTATATTAAGAAATGTATGTTATTTTTAAGATATTTTTAGTAAAACGCATTTTTTCCTATTGTTTACTTTTTATGTATAATTAAATTGTAATGTTTTTAAATTGTTTTCTACTTTATTTGTTATAGTTTTTATTTGTAATTTTTAGCTGTATGTAAATATATTTATATATGTATATGTATATATATTTCATATATTGGTACATTTAAAATAAATTATAACATAAATGATAATTAATATTCTTCATTTTAGTTTTAATTTATATATGTGTACATTAACAAACACATATAAATATGTATGTGTTTGTGTGTGTTTTTAAACAAGTATATTTTATATATATATCTTTAAATATTATTTAAACATTTTTCAATTAACATTATATTAATGTTACGAGTTAAAATATTTAATATTTAATATTTTTAACTATATATATATGTATGTAGATATTATCTACTGGCGGTCGCCAGTAGATAGTTATAGTTACAACCTATTATCCATAGGAAATCCGCGACATTCTATTTGAAATAACGTTGGCGCCGGTTGACGAATCTTCGTGAAAGTTTCCAACTTGTTGGGGCGCTCCGCTCCTACCCTGAAAGTCTCGGGGTGATACGTGAAGCGGGGGCCGAGAAAAAGGGGGTCCCAAAACGCGTTTTCCCATTCATTTTCCATAGGAACCTTTAGTCGCAGCTACAGCCCGAACTGCTGAACGGAATTACACCAAATTTGGCAAAGAGGTAGTCCTTGGTTCAGACTGGTGCCTTTTGCTTAAATGGTGTAAATCCGTTCAGTAGTTCCTGAGAAAATCAAAAGTAAAAGTACATATATATCTATGGGCGCGTCGGATACGCGTACCCTCAGCGCACCCTGCGCGCACCGTCCCGATCACGAGCTGCATGCTAATTGGCTGTCAGCTGGCTGTCAACATTCCGATTCAGGAAGTGTTGGCAGCCATTTTGTCCCTCGGTAGAACCGAGGGACAGAAACTAAGTGCGTAAGCGCAAAAGGGGGCAGGGTAGAAACACCCTGACCCCTAGGTCTGCTCAGGGGTCCCACAAGGACCCCCTGGGCAGAAAAAATATATATATTTTTAAATCGGCGGGATGCGCTTAGGGTGCGCGTATCCCGCCGAGAAAAAAAGAAACAAGTGTGCAAACGCACAAAGGGGGCAGGGTAGAAACACCCTAACCCCTAGGCCTGCTCAGGGGTCCCACAAGGACCCCCTGGGCAAAAAATAGCATTTAAAAAAAAAAATCGGCAGGATGCGCTCAGGGTGCGCGAATCCTGCCGAGTAAAAATTCGAGCGCGGTCTCCCGCGCTTCCATTGTATTTTGCCCCGGGTGGCCCAAGTCCCGGGGGCATGGTGGGGGTTTAATTTTATGTGTGGGGGCCTCAAGGGCCCCCAAGCCCGGGGACCGCCACCCCCGGGGCTTTCTTTTAAAAATGGTGCGGGAGGGCTCTGAGCCCTCCCGCAGCCCCGAGACCACCACCTCCCGGGGCTTTTTTTTAAATTAAACAACCTGTGTGGGGGGCTCCAGCCCCCCACACGCCCCGAGACCGCCACCTCCCGGGGCACTAACAAATTAAAATGGGGGTCCGTTTTGGACCCCCGAAGCCCGGGGACCACCACCTCCCCGGGGCTGTGCTGATGTAGGGAGGGGGCCGCTCGGCCCCCTCCTGGAGCCACTTGATGGCCCTGGGGACCGCAACCCCCAGGGCCGGCTCCTGCAGTGTCCCGGGGTGCCTACCCCGGGACACTGTAGTTTGCTATGGCAGGACGGGAGCCTCGCGGCTCCCGTCCTGCCATAGCAAACTGCTTGGATATTGGAAGAGAGAGCAGGAAACCTGCTCTCTCTTCCAATATCCAAAGCCGATTGCTTTCCACATGGGGAGCAGCATGTCAGCTGCTCCCCATGTGGAGGCTGCAATGCCGGCTCCCAAGGGACGTGGGGAGCCGGCGGGACTGTGGGGATTGGGGACCCCCACAGTCCCCAACGGAGAAGGGCCAGCCCCGGGGGATGGGGTCCCCGGGGCAAGTAGTGGCCCGGGAGGGGGCCACGCGGCCCCCTCCCCAAAAAAACAAAAATTTTTTTAAAGAAAAGGAAAGGCCGGCCCCGGGGGATGGGGTCCCGGGGCCTTAAAATGGCCAGAGGAGGGGGCCACGCTGCCCCCTCAAAAAAATAAATATAGAGGCCATGCCCGGGGGATGGGGTCCCCGGGGCCAATACAGGCCAAGGGAAGGGGGCCACGCGGCCCCCTTCCCGTTTTTTTTTAAAGGTAATTTTAAAAGGGGTAAGGCCCTGGGGGATGGGGTCCCCAGGGCCCAAAAAAAGAAAAGGAAGGGGGGCCACACAGCCCCCTTCAGGAGAGAAAAAAAATAATTTTAAAAAACAATCGGGCCCGCAGGCCCGCCCCTTCCTTCACCACTCTGCAAGCGCGCCCCTGGCGCGTTTGCAGAGGAAACGAGTCCCCTTGAATACTGGGGGTCCCTGGGGGCCAACTAGCCCACCAGGTACCTCCAGTATGCGCCAGGGGCTGCCTTGCAGAGAGGTGTACAGAGGCCACGCCCCTTTTACACCTCTCTGCAACCAGCTCTGTGGCGCTTTTGGAAGGTATATGGTGGGCTAGTTGGACTCCGGGGACCCTCAGGATTCAAGGGGACTTAATCCCCCAACTTAAAACGCACCACGGGGCGCGTCTGCACAGTGGTGAAGGGAGGGGGCGGGGCTTCAGGTGACATGTGTGCAAACAGGACCCATGGCGCGTTTTAAGATGGGGAATTAAATCCCTTCAATCCTGAGGGTCCCTGGGAGCCAACTAGCCCAACAGGTACATCCAGAAAGCGCCACAGAGCTGCGTTGCAGAGAGGTGTAAAAGGGGTGTGGCCTCTCTACACGTCTCTGCAACGCAGCCCCTAGCGCATATTGGAGGTTCCTGGTGGGCTAGTTGGCCCCTAGGGACCCTCAGGATTCAAGGAGACTTAATCCCCCAACCAGTCGCGGTCGGTGGAGGAGTGCCGGCCGGGCGGTGACGTGGGGCGGGGGAGGGCAGGGTGGGGGGTAGCAAAGTATGGATTACGGACCTATACAGGTAAGTAAACATTTAAATCAATAAAACGAATTTCGTTGCGCACTGCATCGCATTTGGCGATGCAGTGCGCTGCAACGAATCGTTTCATTGATTTAAATGTTTACTTACCTGTAGTCCGTAATCCATACTGCTACCCCCACCCTGCACTCCTCGCCCGCAGCCGCACTCCTCCACCGACCGCACTGCCTAACTTAAAGCGCGCAACGGGGCGCGTTTGCACAGATGTCACCTGAGGCCCCGCCCCTCCCTTCACCATTGTGCAAATATTCCTCTAAAATCAGCCGAAATATGAATTCCGATTTACTCACCTGTTATCAGGAGAGACCTCAGTGCTGCATCTTTCAGCCCAGTACTGGTCCTGAAAAGTAATTTTAACCGTACTTACCGGTAACTTGAATTTCCTTCATAGGCTAACATTGACTGGTTTCACTTGGAAATTCTTCTAAGTGTGGAGTTTTGGAACTTTAAAATATTCCTCTAAAATCAGCCGAAATACGAATTCCGATTTACTCACCTGTTATCAGAAGAGACCTCAGTGCTGCATCTTTCAGCCCAGTACTGGTCCTGAAAAGTAATTTTAACCGTACTTACCAGTAACTTGAATTTCCTTCCATAGGCTAACATTGACTGGTTTCACTTTGAAATTCTTCTAAGTGTGGAGTTTTGGAACTTTAAAATATTCCTCTAAAATCAGCCGAAATACGAATTCCGATTTACTCACCTGTTATCAGGAGAGACCTCAGTGCTGCATCTTTCAGCCCAGTACTGGTCCTGAAAAGTAATTTTAACCGTACTTACCGGTAACTTGAATTTCCTTCATAGGCTAACATTGACTGGTTTCACTTGGAAATTCTTCTAAGTGTGGAGTTTTGGAACTTTAAAATATTCCTCTAAAATCAGCCAAAATACGAATTCCGATTTACTCACCTGTTATCAGGAGAGACCTCAGTGCTGCATCTTTCAGCCCAGTACTAATCCTCAAAAGTAATTTTAGCCGTACTTACCAGTAACTTGAATTTCCTTGCATAGGATATCATTGCCTGCTTTTTGCTGAAAAAGTTTCTAAGTGTTGATTTTTGGAACTTTAAAATATTCCTCTAAAATCAGCGAAATCCGAATTCTGATTTACTCACCTGTTATCAGAAGAGACCTCAGTGCTGCATCTTTCAGCCCAGTACTGGTCCTGAAAAGTAATTTTAACCGTACTTACCAGTAACTTATATTTTCTAACATAGGAATCCATTGCCTGGTTTTCAGCAGAAAACTTTCAAAGTGTCGATTTTCACAAACTACAAATATTCCTTAAAAATCGCCTGTATGACTTAAACGCATTCATTCAACTGTTTACAGGAGATGCACCAGTGCTGGATCCAGGATCCAACACTGAGTAAGAAAAATAACGATAACAGTTTTTACCTGCTAAGTGAATTTCCTTCCATAGGATAACATTGGTGATTCTATGAGAAAAAGTTTCTAAGTGTCAACTTTTAAAGTACAATAATATTCCTTAAAAATCACGACTGTAACCAAAACGCTTTTACTCAACTGTTTACAGGAGATGTGCCAGGACTGAATCTAGGATCCAGTCCTGTGGTTAGAAAAGTAATCCATAAAGTAACTAATTGCATTTAACTAGAAATTCACATTGAGCTGAATGTTGCATTGTTTGAAAATGTGTTGCACATTGCAACAACTGTAACTACTGTACTTAAAAGTCTATTGCCTATGTGCAAAGTATTTAAACTAAAGTAATTCATTCTGAGAAAGTATTTTTGTAATGTAATGTATAATGTAATTACAATGTAATTTAAATAATAAAATATGTAAAAAAAATTGTTTCTAAAAATGTAGTAAATCAGTATGAAAAAAATTAATATAACAATTAATACATTTAAAAATTGTCATTTACAAAACCTTTGAAATTCACTGAAAAAACCGTAGGTTTCAGGCACGTTATAGTTAGAAATTAGCATTTAAAAAACCTTTGAAAATCACTGAAAAAACCATAGGTTTCAGACACGTTATAGTTACAAATTAGCATTTAAAAAACCTTTGAAATTCACTGAAAAAACCATAGGTTTCAGACACGTTATAGTTACAAATTAGCATTTAAAAAACCTTTGAAATTCACTGAAAAAACCATAGGTTTTAGGGACAGTTATAGTTACTTGGACATTGCACTCGTACAAAACCCGTGAAATTCCCCGTTATAGTTAGTTCAGCTAACTATAACTCGCGCCCCGCAATGCACTGCTGATGACGTCACATATTACATCACTCATGACATGGTCAGTGACATCACTGATGACATCACTGATGACATCATCCACGTGATAATCTGATGCACCTCCTCACACCCTAATATAACCTTTGATACACCCACTCTAAATTACAGACTGCCATTCGCAAAACCATAGACACTCCAACACCAATAACTACATACCCACTCACTGATTCTTAGGTCTACACACACACATCCACTCACTCACCCGTACAGTCACTCATACTTACGGTCACTCAGTACTAGGACTATCATATGCACTCTTACTCCTATATAGACACTCAAACAACGCCACTCATCCATAGAGATACTCACACACCTAGTCAGTCATGCAAATAATTAAACACACTGCCATTTACTCACCTATACAGTTATACACACACCAGCTCACTTACTCATACAAATAGTAGCACATTGTTACGCTCTTATACAATCACTGATACAAGCACACAATCATCCATACAGCCACTATCACAATCACTCACTCTTGCTTATAGCTATTTATATACTCCAACACACATATATACTGCCTTTCACATATGTAGTTACTCACACATGTACCACTGGGACATACATTCACTCACTAACACACTCTTACACACACTTACCCACCCATACAGTCTATCACAGATGCACTCTTGAAACCATCCACCCAGTGAATCACCCACTCACACATCTATGCACAGAGTTGCACACACCCCTCCCACACAAACACTCAGGCACCCATACAGATACTCAGACAAGCATTCAATAACTCATATAGACACTCATTTAGCTATTCACAAACACATGCAGCCACTTACACAGCAACAGACAGACGGATACAGACATTCACCCAGTTTAGTCACTAACCCATGCATTCAGTAAGATACGTTAAATCACTCACTTATAGAGTCAGTCACGCACCTACTAAATCATCCATACAGACACTTACACACCCACTCATTCTTCAATACGTCTTTTCCTATATATTTTAAAAATATTTAAACTTTACAGAAACACACAGTCACTGGATGATGTCATCAGTGATGTCATTTGAGATGTCATCAGTGATGTCATCAGTGATGTCACTGACCATGTCATGAGTGATGTAATATGTGGCGTCATCAGCAGTGCATTGCGGGGCGCGAGTTATAGTTAGCTGAACTAACTATAACGGGGAATTTCCACGGGTTTTGTACGAGTGCAATGTCCAAGTAACTATAACTGTCCCTAAAACCTATGGTTTTTTCAGTGAATATATATATATATATATATATATATACATATAAAACTATATTTTTGCATATGTTTTTCTTTGATATTAGTGTATAACAATATTTTTTCCAATATTTTTGTACTTACCATTATATGTATAGAAAGACAATATTTTTGTGATTGATTGTTTTGGCACAATAGTTTGGTAGTGCGATATTTATGGTTTCGATATTCTGTCACTGAACTTTGTGGAGTTAGGTATAGGAAATATATACATACTTACCTTGCAATATTTTGTTCATCGATATATTGCCTATGATATTAAGGTCCCATAATATTCCCTACTCAATATTTAGGAGGCCCATCACTGGGACATGCCTACTATTTGATTGACTGTGCCCAAGGCTTTCAAACACAAAGGGTCTGTTGGTAAATCTCCCTGATTCCCTAAAGTTCAGTCCATCTCTGTATGCAGACAGCACAAACTTCTGCAGAGCTCCAATATGAGATGAAATAACTTGTGCTCTATGGTCCAAGCAGCAAGATGCTCCTGAGATACTTTTTATTTCGCTATTTATTAAGAAGCTTTAGAGGGCTGTGCATCATCTTTCAATTACCTAAGATCACTGTAGGTGTTCAAGAGTCTGTAAATAAGGATGCAGGAGGAAAGTTAACACCCAATTGTTGAAGGCTGGGTACTAGTCTCGTGCACTGCAGAACAGGGTGAAGTTGCAAACCTTCAATTTTCCCAATTTCTTTTAAAGCCTTACAGCTTTGCTAAGGCAAAGTTGCTAAAGTTTTTTTTGAAGAAAAAGAAGCCTCTGCAACCCTTGGCTTGACCTGTCCTGGTGAGCCTTTTCTATTCTCTAGCCAAAAAGTTGAACTTAGGGCCTCATACGGCATCATATTGGGGACGGGACCGCCCGACTAGCTGTCGGCGGTCCCGCCATGCTAATTACAAGGCCTTCAAGGCGGTCGCAAAGTGTAGATTTTGTATTGCAGCGTGTGCTGCAGCTGCAGCACACGCCGCAGTACAAAAAATACACCTTTTGCATATCCCTGCACTATGTGGCAGGCGCCATGTGGTGCCTGCCACATGGTGCAGGGATATGAAGGGGAGCACCATATGTGCCCCCCAGGGCCCATGTGAAAGGGCAAGGGGTGAAGGGGGGCCCACTACAAGCCCCCAATGTCCCTTTCCACCTGCCTGTTCATGGCGGATAAACCGTCATGAAACGGCTGGCGGTCAGGAACACCGTAATCACTACAGCGGTGCCTGGCAGGCACTGCCACAATTGTAGGGATTGAGGTTCTGTCCAACGGTCCGAAGGGCTCCTGAGCCCATCGGTTCCCTGGCGGTCGGTCTCTCTGACCACCAAACATCCGCCCGCCATCCTAATGTGGCGAGTGTGGGAATCACTATTGTGATGGCAGTAGGACCACCACCGACGGGCTGTCGGTGGTGGTCCCACCATCATCGTAATCAGGCCCTAGTCCAAGGGCGAATGTCTCTGGCAGCAGTAAAGCTGAAAGACAGGGTTCCTCGGGTGGCGACCATGTATAACTTAGGTTAAATAAATATAGAGCATTGCTCCTTGTACCCCCTATTTAAATTCAACTAATTACTAGATTGTTTGCATTTTTTTCATTGAGGCCAGCTAATGGAGAGTGGGAAATATTTGGGATTTACTAGACGCAGAGGGTATGGCTAGAAGGGTTTTAGAAGAAACTTCTCAATAGAAGGCGATAGAACCGAGGTAGGTTTCACCACCTCACCCTCTTTCCTTAAGTATGGTGTTGTTCTGAAGCTTGAAACCTTTTATAGTTAGCAGGGAACAGCTTGCCTGGAATAGATAGCCACTAGTGGTGAAGGCCTACTACTACCTGTCACCACTGCCAGAGGCCATAGCAGCTGTATGAGGTTTACGACTGATTTAAGGCCAGCCATCGAGCGTGGCAGGATCCTAATGGAAACTATAGCAGATCGTTTGCTCAGTCAGTTCATCATGGGTTGTTGAGGAGGTTGATAGAAAACATAAACTAAATGTATTCCGCATGGCAATAATCCAGTCTTGTACCCTCCACCCTTGCCCCTCCTCCCAACAAAAGTGAAAAATTACAAATTTTTTGCCTGGGTTATATACTGAGAAGACCCATTGCCTTTTGTTTGGGCACAGGAAGTCTAGCTCATGGCACAGGTTTAACCTTGTGTGTATGGTGTTAATGATCAGTGAGATTTTTACTTGTTAGGCCTTGATTATAAGAGTTACCTTGTCAAGCGTTCCAAAAACAGAGGGGAATATTACGAGCCCCGTGCACAACTGTTGTGTGATTTTTGTGATGCAATGGCAGCACAAACCACCAAATGATATTTATGGGGCCACGTAAAGCCACTTTATTTATTTATTTATTTATTTATTTATTTAATGAGTTTTATATAGCGCTGGCTAGACCCGTAGGTATCAGAGCGCTTTACATTCGGTTAAACAATGATAATAATTACAAATTACGTTAAAATAAGCAACACAATGAAAGAGGAAGGAAAGGTGAGAGAAGTAGGAAGGAGGGGGGGAAGAGGGGGGTGTGACAGGGAGAGGGAGGGAAAAGACGGCGGGAGAGACAAGGGAAGTCTGCCCAAAGACCGACTGGGTAGGTGACGTCCGAGGAGGGAGTCCCCAGCCCGTCACCCTATAGCTAAACAAGGTAGCTCCATCGGTCCTCAGTCAAATAGCTAGGTCTCAACTGACGAGGGAAAGTTCACATAAGGAAGTCCAGTGGATAAACATGGTGGTAACTATGAGCAAGGACGGGAGAGGGCAGGGGTCAATAGCTGGAAAGAAGAGAAGAGTAGAGCGGTAGGGGGGTAGGATGAAGGGGAGGAGGGAGATAAGGTCAAGGAGAGACGCAGGAGAGTTTGCCCAAGGACCGGCTGGGTAGGTGATGGCCAAGGAGGGAATCTATAGCCCATCTCCTCTTTAGCTCGCGAGGTAGCTCCACCGGGCGTTAGTCAAATTGGCTGGGTCTCAGCTGCCGATGGAGGGTTCACAGAGTCAATGACTGAGGCGACCATCTTGAGGACAGGCGGGGGGATGAGTCCTTGATGTATGAATTCAGAGGATCTCCATAATTTTCTATAATCCGGATGAAAGGGGTGCAAACTGAGCAGAGGATCAGCATGATGAACAGAGCCAGGGTCAGCATGTCTTTAGGGAGAACGAGTGAAAAACCGCCATTAATTAGGAGAACCTCAGTTTAGAGTTCAGTTACCGCAGCAAGGTAAACAATGATGATTAGCTAAGGGAATGGACAGTGAACTCACTGGAGTACTTGAACCGGCTGAAATCAGATCGTCAGATGGCTCATTAGCAGGCTCCCAAGGTTAGAGAAAAACTTAATAGGAGCTGGGCACCATTTTGAGAATCTGCAAGGCGCTGGCACTCTGTGGGCACAAAGAGGAACGAAGCGATGCAGGATGTGCTCCCAATAGCATGGGACGTGGGCGACACAGTGGATTGAGAGTGAAGCGCTCCTTACACTCCGCAGACAGTTAAAACGCTGGGTGACTATGCGCAAATGTCTCTATTACGAGTGTGTCTATTATGGCCGCCATCTTAGGGTCAGGCCAAATCTGAAAAAAGCTCGACGCGATGATAAAATAAGCTTGAATTGTTGAAAAGTGGTGGTACCTTAACCGGAGACGGAGGCAGCTTAAATCCCCGTGAAGCGGCCGTTCAGGTGGGTGATCCGGCGTGTAATTGATCCACATCACAGCGAGATACGGGTGCCACTCGATGTCTGCCATTTTGAGTTACCGCATTTTCCCGGTCGGCGAAGGTAGTGGCAGTGATTATGTTGAAATTAGCATGCTTCAATGTCCGCTGGTGGCATTATACAGTGCTGCGCTTCACCGGGAACCGATGTCTGGAGTTCGTTCTGCGATCCTCGGTGGACTCTAGAGTCCGCTCTGTCCCCCGCTCAGTTTCCTCTGGGGCCGTCACACCCGGTGATCTGGGGCCGAGCGGAAGGGGGGACGTCTCGGTTCCAGGTGTCGCGCGGCTGCGCTCTTCATGCGAGTGTGGCCTGTCCATCGCAGGAGGTCCTTACTGTCTTGACCGGTGGGAGGAAGCAGGTCTCCGATCCCGTGGCATACGTTCTCGTTGCGGGTGCCGGGGTAGAAGGGCTGAGGCTCTGCGGTTCGAGTTCGAGCTAAACTGCAGGTAAGAGAAGTCACGAAACGTCGTTTCATCTGTTTGAGTTCCGTTGCCGTAGAAATGTGCTTGTTGATGTCGGATGGCTTGGTTATCGGGGGATATCAACCGATCTGGTAATCCCCAACCGGGAGCTCTGGGGAAGAGCTCCTACGCGGCGGCCATCTTGCGTACTTCACTTTGCGTGGCTTTGAATGGCCTCATAGTAATGGAGTAAGGCAAGGCAGAGCAAATCGCGGCGTTGCCTTACTGTGCGTTAGGGAGGCGTTCCATGGGAGTTGCAGTGGGTGTTACCACACAACACCCATGGATTTTGGCGCATCCCCAGATTAACAAGACCATGTAAACCTGGGAATGTGCCAAAACCTTGCGCCTCACCATGGGAGACGCAACGAGGAGAAATAACTTTATTTCTCCTCATTTTTTTCTCTTTCTATGTGTGCTGCATTCTTCAGCACACATAGAAAGAGGAAAAAGCCCCCCAGGATTGTTTTTGTGCAGGAAGGTGCCTTTTTCTGCACTAAAACAACCCTGCATGCAGCGCAGGCACCCTTGCACCATGGTGCTAGGCTGCCAAAGCGGCTCCAGCACAGGGAGAAACGACAGAAATGAGCCATGTGCCATAGACTTAGTGCATTCCTGCCCTTTCACTTTGACACAGGGCAGCACAGCAAGATGATTTGCTGCACTGCCCTGCGCCAAATCCCCGTAAATATGCCCTTGAGTTTCTCTGACTGTCCATGTAAAATCTGAATCTGAAAAAATATCTCTTCTTCTGCACCGCACTGCTGGCTTTAAGGAGGTATAATGTCATACCTGTCCAACTTGTGAAGCCGCTCTTCATCACCAGGGGGTCACGTCACCTCAGCACAATCTACACAGATAGTTCTTGGCTATGACAGCCGGCCATGTACTGAGAAATATGGCACAGAAGAGATCCTGTAATGAGAAGGAGAGTCTTGAATTCATCCTGAGACAAAGAATGTGCCCCTGATCAGCTGCGGCACGTGCAGGTAAGAGCGGTGGGGCAGTGGGCCGGGTTGGGGGGGAGGATTTCGACAGACAATGACGAGGAAAAATTAATAAATAATTCATTTTCCCTCGTCGTAGTCTGTCGAAATCCGCACCCCCCACCCGGCGCCACCGCCCAACCGCTCATACCTGCACCAGCCCCGGCTGTCCCTGATACTAGAACACTCTACCACCTCAATCACCAGTGCCATAGTTTAAGGAAAACTGTGCAAGTGTTTGCAAGGGGATTGCAATTACAAATTGTGTGGAGTTTTCAATACCTGGTATTTATTAGCAAGTTCTCTCCTCCTGGATATATTTTGGTAGGTCGAATTGTCAAAATTTACAAGGCAAAAAAGGCTCATGAAACAACTGTATATAAGGATTTTGGTGTGGAAAGTTCCAAAATGTGTATATTATATTCCATTGTTTGGGCACAATTCAGATTAGGTGCTAGCTATTGCACCTCACAAATTCTGAACCTCAATGTATTGGATTTTACCAGATTGTGTAAACATCACAATAACCTATACCTCAGTCATCATTGAGGCCTAATTGTGCTTTTTTGTTCACTGCCAAGGCTGGTCTGACTTTACTCCATTGCATGACTGGGTCAACCCCTTTTTTCATGCCTGACAGTTCACCGAGATGCCCAAGGAAGCTGAAGTGGCATCCCACAACCGTTGATCAGCAATCACTCTCAAAGTTGACCCATTGTCCCACACCTAGCCTGTCAGCATGCACCTACTCGCTGCTGAGGGGCTACAATACTGTTAAGAAGTGGAAACAGTTTGAAAGTAAACATGGCTCTTGGATCTTTGTTTACTTTCTTCATGATTCCAGAGAAGAGAAGTAGCAAGGGCAGTGCTAGGGGTCCCAACGACAGTAGCTGCAACATCTACCCCTAGTTTCCCTAGTATTCTGCAGCACACATAGAAAGAGAAAAATCCTCTAAGGATTGTTTTTGTTCATGAAGTTGTCCCTTCCTACACAAAAAACAATCCTGCCTTCAATGGAAGCACCCTTGCACCATTGTGCAAAGGTGCCTGTGCTGGCGCTAGGCTGCACTCCGCGCACCAGCGCAGGGAGAAAGCAGGGTTGCACCATATCTTAGTAGATATGGTGCATTCCTGCACTCAACATTTAACACAGCACAGCAAGTTTCCACGCTGCATTGTGCTGCACCAAATGCTAGGAAATCTGACCCAAACTGTCCAAGAGAGACCCTAATCTCCCCATTTTTCCCTTACAGAGGACCTACCCAACATTCTATTGCACAGCAGAAAATTATCAGTTCCTTACAGAAGAACCAACAATTAAACAACATGCAGAGAAATTCAAACATGGAAAAGAAAATCAGAACAACCAATCACATTCAGAACCCAGAAACCTATTTGAGAACTTGAGTACTCTAACTTCTGTCTTCACTCTCTGTTCTGAGATCAGCTCTTTGTTGCACAGATATTCCAGCATCTCACCCACCGTAAAATCATTGATACTAGCAGCACACTTTTTGTCATGATATCCTTTACTATTGGGTTGTTCAATTTACACTCTTCTCACTTATCTCCACCCTTTTCTCTAGCTCTATGTTCTTTCTTATCCACCATGAACAGCCGCTCAAAGCAGCCTTCCCACCCGTTATCATGTTGAATGGGAGTCCATGGATGTATGTGGGGTAGTGAGATACATTGACACGAGGTCAGTTACCTTCTTAAACCAATCCACCTAAGATTCCAAGGTGAACTTTACTGCAACCACTTTATTTCTCTGTTAAATCTCTCCATCTGCACATTTTTCTGAGGGTTATACAACAATGATGTACCATGATCCACACCAAAAGTCTCCTAAAATGTTCTCTTTACTCCTGACAGCATCTACACCCCTTTATTGGTGACCATAATTTATGGCAGCCCCTTCGGGCAACATACTGTGTCAAAATTCTCCAACACCCCTCAAGTAGCAGCAGATGCAACAAGTGTGCCACCTTTGGCCACATTGATCCGTAACCCACTAACACCGGAGCAAAACCTATTAAACAGACCTATTAGCTAGCATCATTATATTGTTTCTGAAATCTCTGGGTGGAACCAACCACTTTTCCCTGAACTGTCAATCACTTTCCAAACTGTGTCCACAGATCCACCGTCTATACCCTCTTGAAAATGCATATGTGTCACAGATTCCTCTCTCTAGACTAGAGTTTTTGGTCGTCAGCTATTGGCATGCTGTGATTTTTAAAGCTACACTTACAAAGGTAAAACTATAAATCCTAGAATGCAACACTCTGTAGCCAAAAAGTCAGAAATGATTGCACTTCTCGTACATGACAAGGGACTACTCGCCAGCTGAACATATGGAAGGATTGAATGAAAATTTTCAAAAATACATTTTTCTTATTTCAATTAAAAAAAAATATGTAATTTTAGCATGCTCTGCTTTTTGGCCTGCTCCGCATTTTTGCTGACCCACATTCTAAACAAAAAATGCTCTAAGTAATAATTTGTCCTATTTTCATTTACCTTGCACCTTTCAATCATTTTTGTAGCCAGTGTTTACATATCAGTTCAGACACTCAGGGGTCGATTCCGATTCGGGCCGGAAAACGTACCGACCGACTCGGTTCGGGAATTTATTC
>CAWUFW010029135.1:0-19717 GCA_963921515.1 Calotriton arnoldi | reverse complement strand
ACTGGAGAGCAAAATGACCAATGACAAAGAGTGTCATCTTAAAAAGTTAGGGGGTCCCGGGCAATTGCCAACTTTGACCATGCCCTAAAACGTCTCTGATGACAAAATGTTCAAACCAGCCCAACCCTGCAGGAGGCCTTGACTACAATTGAGATGAAGAATGGGGCACTGTTGGGTTCTGCTCTCATACCAGCCAATAGCCATCATGACCCCAGGAAAATGCTTCAGTAGCAGCATGTCCAGTCTGACCCAGATTAACTCCAGAAACTTGACAACTTAAAACATTTGTGCATTGCTATTCACTTTATTTTGTTGCTCATAATCACTGCAGAGCAATGATGTATCAGATAATTTAAATACATGTGTTACTTCTGACTCTGTAAGCACATTGTCAATCTCTTGTTAGTGCTATGACAGCAATTAGAGCTTGGACTGCATGTGAATAACCCACCATTAAAAAGAAAAAAATTCACTCATTGAATGTAAAACCCTGCTGCTTACACTGAATTGTTTCTCCCCCTTCAAGTGAAATCTGCAGCTTAATAATGGTAAGGGATTTCTGAGAAGAGCAAATTCCAAGTGATATACTTTCCTGGCTTTTTGATGCTTTAGTTCTTTTTAATTGGAAATAATATAGATCAATGTATTGTTTATGACATATAATCTTACCATAAAAGAGACATGTAATCAATCTTTGGTTAGCCAACATAAAATGATACAGAGCGCATAGCTTTAAACATAAGTTTGCGACACTGGTAACATTAGAATCCAAATTGACTTATGGACACTGTTCATCAGGATTTCATCACTTAATAATTATAGTAGCTCATATCATAGCTTGCCAATTTTGTGAGAATTGTACTTTCTTTTAGACTTATGTAGACATGACATTACTGTGCAAACATTTCTAAACCTATATATATTCTTCTAAAATACACGGAAGCTTGCAATCCCTTTATGGAAACCAGTATCTAATTTACTTATAACAGTATAGTTGTGACGTCACTAGTGTGTGTAATATGAAAGTGGCACAGCTACTCTGCTGTAACAATTTGTCCCTGTTGTCACCATTGAGTTGTCATAGCACCTCTGCCAGAGCCAGCAGATAGTATCACTGGTGTTTAAACAGTGAAACAGATGGCTAGATTTTCAGCTCTTATCTTGTCCCCCTCAGAAAGTTGTTCCTTAATAAGGTGACAATTTTGGCAGGATGCTTATTTATTTGGTTTTAAAAGGAATTAAACTGCTTAAAAATGTTTTACAGTCAATTATAAGCTGCTTATTTCTGTATTGATTTTAACATAGCAGATTTCACATGTATTTTGCTATAGTGTCTCTATCATTAAAATAAATAAATTAAAAAGCATTTAAATTAGGGTTTGTGAAAGATGTATTCTGTGGCCATATATTATAAGGAATAAAATACCCTTTAGGTACCTCATGAACATACTACAGTCGCAGTTGTGTGTCGTTATAAAAGAGCCCATCACATATCTCTATAACATATGGTGGGGGGTACTTCATCCTCTCTCTAACTCACTGTTAGACCTGGCACCATTGGCGTGAGTCTCCCTTCCATTTTTTCACTGATTGCCTTTTTGATGTGTTGCTGGTTTAGATGCTTTGGGCACTGTGCCACTACTATTCAGTGCCACAGTGCAAGTGCTCCCTATGTTAAATTGATGTATTGATTAGTGACTCCATGATTGGATTATTTGATTTACTTGTCAGACCCTAGTATAGTGCACCCGGTGTGCCCAGGGCCTGTAAATCAAATGCTTCTGGTGGGCTTGCAGCACTGATTGTGCCACCCACAGAAGCAGCTTGTAAAGTGTGTCTCAGGCCTGTCATTGCAGAGCCTGTGTGCAGTCTGTGACTGCCATGTCGACTTGGCAAGTGCACCCACTTGCCAGTCCCTAAACCTTCCCTTTTCTACATATTAGTCACCCCTAAGGTAGGCCCAAGGGCAGGGTGCATTGTAAGTAAAAGGTAGGACATGCCCTGGTATGTGTGGCATGTCCTGATAGTGAATTACAGCCAATTTCGTTTTTCACTATTGCAAGGCTACCTGTCCCCATAGGCCAGAATGGGCAGTTTTATTATAACATCTTATAATCCTAACTGACCCAGGAAACATGGTAGAAAAACAAATTTTGTATGTCTGAACTCAGAATGATAAAATAAATGTTTTAGTGAAGTTGGTTTTAACATTATGTGTTTGAAAATACCACTTTTAGAAAGTAGGTATTTTCTTGCCTAACCATCCAGCCTGCCTCTGCTAGCTTGTGTATTGTATGTCTGGTTTTGTGAGTGACAGGGGCTGGGGGACTCCAGGAGACAGGGTGAGTCAGCACAGGGCTGAATAGACCTATCTGCATGTAGAGTGGTGGGAGGAGTAGCACCTGGGCCTGAATTGGGCTGTGCCTGCCTTCCACAATGCTGGCTCCACCTCCTGTGGTGCGTCTGATGTCCCTGGCCCACACTGACAAAGGAAGAAGGTGTGCACTGGCCGAATGTACCCAGAACTGGTTTGGACTAGGTACAGGACCCTCTGCCTTCAGAGGACAAAGGATTTATGGGTATAAAAAGGGGGACCCAGACCCCAGAACTTTAGATCACTTCTGGAACAGCAAGATGAACCTTTGCCAGGGAGAAGAACCAAGGAAGCTGCAGGAGTTTGGACTGCCCCTCTGCCAGTGTGCTGTTTGTTGGGTTGGCCTGCAGTGGTCTTCATTGCCAAGGAAAGGAGAAGGAACTTTCAAAGAACTTTCATCATCTTGAGGGCTTGAACTTGAGCTTGCCTCCTGCTGAAGTCTCAGGGCTACAAGACTTCACCACCAGCTCCCTCCTGAATTCCCTTGCTGGGGTTTCTGTCTGCAGAAGCCTGCGTGTCGCTGGGAGCTGGAAGCGCGACGCAACGAGAAGAAGCGTGTCGCTGTCGCAGCTGTTGCCGTCGCATCGCCGGAGAAGCGTGTCGCCGCCGCAGAGGCCGCCGCCGCATCACCAGAGAAGCGTGTCTTCGTCGCAGCTGCCTGCCGTCACATCACCGGAGAAGCGTGTCTTCGTCGCAACTGCCTGCCGTTGCATCACCGGAGAAGCGTGTCGCCACCGCAAGGGTCGCCATCGCATCACTGGAGAAGCGTATCACCGTCACAGCTGCCTGCCGTTGCATCACCAGAGAAGTGTGTCGCAGGGCCTGTCGCGGCTCCAAAGGTACAGAGTTTTCCGCACGGCCGTCGGGCGTGCACGCATCATCTTCACATCGTCGCATTGCATCAAGGGAGCACTCTCATCGCATCTCACTGGATCGTCGCACCACATCGAGGCGCCTGCTTGCCGCATCGCCCTCCCTGCGGACCCTTTGTTTGTTTTGCGTTACGCATCCAAGGTACTTTTGTGAGAAACGTGTCGCATTTATCATCAACTTGAACTAAGTTACTTCTACCATCTTTAAGTCTATTTTGAGTACAGTATTGTGGATTTTTGTCGTTTGTGGTCTTGTGTTAAGTCTATATAAATAATACTTATTTTTATAAAACCTGTGTGGTGTCCATCTGTAGTGTTTTCACTGTATTACTGTATGTGTTCACAAATGCTTAACACACTGCCTCTGAGATAAGCCTGTCTGCTCGTGCCAAGCTACCAAGGGGGTGAGCAGGGGATATCCAGTAGTGTAATCCCCTTTCCCTGTCTTAGAAGCAAGGGTCATTATTTGGACAAAGGTGTATACCATTGCCAACTAGAGACCCCCAGTTCTAACACTCACCCTCTAATTATCGTCTCATAAATGGTTACCAAAAGAATGAAAACATAAGCCAACTCCAGCATTTTAATTTTTTTTAATTTATACATTTACATCCCTCTATTTTGTTTGAAACCTGTGTATTGGTTACCGACTACCTCAGTGTAAAACAGGCATGGATTTAAATTACTACTAAGTGAACTGTGTTTTTAAAATAAACTGCTACATATTTACGTGAAAGGAATCAGTTAACTACAATCTACAATATTATTGGGATCATAATGCCATTTAATGATTATAAACCTATCCAAACTTGGTGAACTATGATGACAGGAGGTGGTACCACCATCTAACAAGATTCTGCCCTCTGCCTCCTGCCTGCCCATTAGGAGAGAGAAAAAGGAATTCCACCAAACAGATGCTGAGTTTGTGGCAGAGACTATGCATGGCTGGAATATGGTCTTCACTATATTAGATAAAACCTACTTAGGATCACATCACTTGATCAGTGGATTAATAAGTGCAAGACACTTCTGGTCTGTACTACTGAGTGTAATGTAAATATTCAATTCCTCTAACTACACCAAACCATGAAATGCTGCCTTTATGAATAACGAGAGACTATTGTACTCAATTAATCAAACCTTTAATTCATGAATATATATCAAAGGTGCACATGTTTTTAAATGAATAAGTGTAAAGATAAATAGGGATATCAGTAAATAGATGAAGGTAAGGCATATATAGTGTGGTACGTTCTTCACTAATAGAAAGGCTGACAGCTACGCAACAGTTGTTGGAGTACTCACATGAGAAGCAGAACCCTGCATCTCCAGAAAATAGATGTTAGTGTATTTCATGGTTTAAATAAACAAGTAACTCAACTTTAGTGGCAGCATAAATCTTTAACAAGATGTGATGGATGACAACCTATGGCCTGATTACGATGGCAGACGGACTTCTGTCTATCCGCCATTTTCCCGGGGATGGGGACCGGACGCCTATAAGGTGGCAGTCCCACATATGGCATTACAATGCCGCCGCCACCACGACTGCCGCAAGAGCCATGTTTTCCATTGCGGTAGGCGCTGCTTGCTGTAGCACCTGCAGCAATGGAAAAAATGCAAGTTTTCATTTCCCTGCACTACATGGCAGGCACCATGCAGTGCCTGCCACATGGTGGAGGGAAATGTAGAAGGACACCATAGGTGCCCCCAAAGTGCAAAACTGAACTGACCCTGCTCAAGGGGGGCCTGCAAGAGGGACCCCAAAGTCCATCCCTGTGAGCCTTTCCATGGCGGGGAACCCTCCATGGAAAGGCTGGTGCTGATCCAGCATTGTAATCAGACCTGTGGTGCCTGCTAGGCACCGCTGGCATGCATTGGATGCCGAGGGCCTGCACCGCCCCGGCAGGCTCAAGGAACCCATCGTGGTGGTCGGAGTTCCCGACCGCCACGAACCCGCTCACTATCAAAATATGGCAGGCGGAAAAAGGCCTCAAGATCGCGGTGAACCCGCCATCGGCAGCCTGTCGGTGGGGGGTTCACCGCAATCGTAATCAGCCTCTTAGTTTGGAGTCCAGTCCAGTAGTCTTTTACTACTGAAGTATTAGCTTCTGATTGACAGCCATGATGAAGATGTGAGCTGAAAAACATCTTTGTATGTGTAGTCCTCTAGCAAATCAGTTTGATGATAAGATCTTTGAATGATCACACATGTGTTAGAAGTTAATAAAGCCTCCAACAGTCTTGCAAAATACACCCCTGTGCGCTGATAAAACTCTAGTTTTATTGGCTGCAGACGGCATTTCACCTAAGCCTTATTTACACTGTGCCACAGTTGACTGTGACATTAATGGTAAAATGCAGCCTGGCTTAAATGGTATTCAGGTTTTTTAAAGTAGAGCGCATTGCTGTGTCAAAGCAGGTTTCACCAACGAATAATAGAGAAACAGATATGCTTTTCATTTTTTGTTAGGTGCTCTCAATTTCATTGAAAGCCTCTACAATTGAAATTAGAACATCAAACATTTTATGTAATTGTTGCATAACATCATCGTATACATTTTGTATTGATAAGTAAAAATAAGAACATTAAAAACTGTTTTGGAAAATAGCATCCTAAGGTTTTGAAATCTAGTTAATGCTTTTTCTGTAAATGTAATGTCTTCAATTGCACACACATCAATCCCTCATATGATAGAGACACCCTTCCTTCCACTCTCATTAGAGTTTTCTCACAATCCTTTCTCTAGCAGTAAGGAAACTATTGAACTTCGGAAAGGTTAGATTTATTATTCTAACACCAGGCAGCAAAAAAGCAGGGAAAGTGTTACATTTGCTATTCTCACTCCAGTCTCAGCAACAGTAAGGAAAGAGGTTAACTTCGAAGGGGTAATATTTACTATCCCCACTCCAGTCTGTGCAACAGTAGGGAAAACATTGGACTTCAGAAGGGTAAGATTTATCATTCCCACTCCAGTCTTTGCAACAATAGGCAAAGCGTTAGACTTTGGAGGGATTACATTTACTATTCCCATTACAGCCTACGTAACAGTAGGGAAATTATTTCACTTCATACACATTACATATTTTAAAAACTCTATTACTTTAAAAAAAATATTAAACTCTTAATATAAACCTTATTAATTAATATTTAAATTATTTACAATTTAAAAATGTATATATTAACATTCAATTAATATGTATCAATTGAGTTCATTCTTTACTACATTAATAATAAATATTTACTAGTTTAAATATAATGTTAATAATAATTTACTATCTTTTAAAAATTAATATTAAAATAAGGTTTCGATTATTTCAAAATTAACTTCTCATTCTATACCCCTAGAATCTCAGCCACCTACACCTTAAATAAAACTAAAATAAATATGTATAGTACAATTTACACAATTGATAATCAATTAAACAATTATTTATAATTAATAATTAATTATGTAACGCTCAGTATCATATACAGGGCAAACCACCTCAGTAAACTGGAACGCTTAGCAAAACACCTTTCCTTGTCTGGTCAAGACTGTTTCCTCTGCAGGACTTCTTACAAAACAAGCAAATGGGTCTTCAACATCTAAAGTCCAGGTTCTAAATAATCCTCCCTTTCATGACTCATACTCTCTTGACTTTCAGAAAAGATTCTCCTATATCCACCAACCTACTCAAAGCCCCACAGCCTTGATTTACAAACACTATGAAATATAATCCAGCAGCAATAAAACTATGTAAAAGAAAACTATATAAATAAAATGAAATGTGTGTGGCTTTGTCAGAGATATTAAGGAGACTTTATGAAGACTGTGCAACATATAACTGATACCTTCTCAGTATCTTAAGTCTTCATCCACAACAAAATAAGCTTGAGGAAAAGCTGCACGTTTTAGAAGTTGGTATCTTTAAAACCCATGAACTGAAGGTCACAGTAATCAGTTCAGAAAAGAATGGAAACCTGGTTGAGGTTCAGCATCTTTAAACACCAGTATTGACCCTTCTAAATAAGGGTAACACAACTTGCAAGTGCTTCTAAGAGTCTTTTATTGTACGGTATTAGTTGATCTTATTAATCAGAAATTGTGGTCCCCATAAACAAAATTTGTGGTGCAGATTGTATGATATTTTAAAATATATAGCCTATGCCATGTGAAGCCAGTACAGAGTTACAAAGTCTTTCACATCCCAGTGATTTGATCATTACCACAACTCCAACTCCCATGGGTATCTCTCATACATTTGTCATTTTTAGCGATATGTAAGTAGCAACCATAAGGAGGGTGGAAGATTGTAATATATGTCCTCAAAATAGCCGAAAAAGTTAAGCACACAATTGGCAAACTATTTTTATCTGGTACATGCATTAGAATGGACCTGGGTCCAGATTTTGTAAGAAGTTGCATTTATTTGTTTATTTGAGTTTTTATATAGCGCTGGCTAGACCCGGAGGTATTAGAGCGCTTTACATAAGGTTCCACAAAATTACATCAGTTACAAGTTACATAAGTTACAAGAAAACATTTCAAGAGCGTCGGAAGATGAAATAAATGGAGCTTAGAAGGGAAAGGGGGTGGGGTAAAGGTGTAGGAGGGAGAAAGGATGGAGATAGGATGGATGGAGAGACGAAGGAGAGTCTGCCCAAAGTCCGGCTGGGTAGGTGACGGCCGAGGGGGAAGTCCACAGCCCATCTCCTCTATAGCTATCAGGTAGCTCCACCGGGCATCAGTCAAGCGGCTAGGTCTCAATGAGAAAACAATTAGAGAGCAAAGAGGAGGGATAAATGGAGCATAAAGAAGAAAGTGGGTGGAGTAAAGGGGTAGGAGGGAGAGTACGACGGAGAGACGAAGTAAGGTCTGCCCAATGTCCGGCTGGGTAGGTGACGGCCGAAGGGGTAGTCCACAGCCCATCTCCTCTATAGCTATCAAGTAGCTCAACCGGGCATCGGCCAAAAAGCTAGGTCTCAACGGTCAGAGATAGGTTCACAGATTTGGTATCCTGAAGGGTAGGCCGGATGGGGGATGTGATCGAGGTCTGGTCGAAGTCTGTTTTTTTCTCAGAGGAGTAGCACGACGTGGTAGGGAACTACTAAGTTTTGCATTGTTCTTTCATCATGCAGAGTGACTCAAGGCAGTGTAATTAATTAATTTAGATTCACAAAGACTGGCAAGGGCCACCCTGCATGACGTTTAAAGCTGCTTGCACTACGCTACATTACATTTCAACTTGGGAGGAGTTCAGTGGGTGGAGAATGAGTGTTCCTGTGCATCCATCTATGGATTTGCATGAGATCCATATGTTTCCCAGATGATGGCATAACAAGGAGAAAAATCTTTTTTCCTCCTTGTTATTCCCTCTTTGGATTGTGTTTGTGTAGTAATGTATCTATTCCTGCACAAAAAATAAATCTGCCTGTCATATAGGCACACTTACATCATGGTGCAAGGTTGCCTGCATTGGTGCACCAGTGGAAGGAGAGAGCAGAAAGGCTCAGCATCTTTGTAAATATGGAGCATTTGTGCTCTCTTCTTGCTACACCGCTATCTGTGAAATCATATCAACTATGACCCGATATCTTTTCCATATTTGTACATATTTTTTAGATTCACTACTTGTGCTATATTTGCTGTTGATGTAATATTTGTGCATGAAAGTTGGAGGTGAAAGTGATATAACCCTTGTTTCTTCCATCTAAATGAATCAGAAGCAATGTGCTTTTATTGCCTTACCTTTCACTCATATTCAAGCAAAATATTCCTTGATATCTCTTTCTCAGTTGTGCATGAAAAGAAGGACCCCAGCATGGAAATTTCCTTGACTTTGCCAGTGCCATAATTTTTGCTTGCAGCGATGAAATCACTGAATGGAAGGACCTATGCACAAATAAAAAAAGAACTTGGAGAAAGCAATAGACAGTCCTAGTAATCATGGCACATCTTTCCTTTCATTGCAACATGATCATGAATTACAAAGACTATATTGATGGCATGTACACTGGTTGAGCGACATTTGGACAGTGCTGCATATTTCTGAACTGCTTTGCTTTGCTTCTGTCATCACCACAAATCAATGGCAAATGTATCAATATGTATCTAAATGACACAATATATATGTAATGTTCTGGCTCAGGAAGCTTGTGTCTGGAGAGTTGTGTCTGATGAGAATGACAGCAGTTAGCAATAATGTCCTCTCAGGGATTCGGGCAAATGATTCAGAAACAGTGGCACCTTTCGTAATACATCTGTTAATAGATAATGAGAATAAAATCCATAGGGAAAGGGGAGATAGGCGATGAAAGACAACAGGAACAGGGAATCAAATTGCACTCCTACATTTTTACTGCTAAAACAGCAACACAAGTTTGCCCCAGTGTTGAAGATGAAAATGTGAGTGATCATAAGCATGTGTTGCAAAACAATAAATATATCTGATTCATGACATTCAGGTTTTTGAGGCAGTTTTTTTATTAGTATAACTTTCTATGAATATAATATTTCATGGCAGGTTTGAATCGTAGACAGCACTGGTATGCTACAAGGAGATTCAATAGGTAAACGAGGACAGGAACTAAGAAAGAAAAAGTAAATTGAATAATAGAGTCAACTGGAAAATAGGAGAGGTACGGTGGCAGGGAGATGGAGGTTTAGAGGAGAATAGTAGCCAGCATTGGATGGGGGCTCTAATTATATAAAAGGTCCAGGTGCTGTTGAAAGAGTCCCACTCTGGTATCCAGGATTTTAACCAGGTCTCAAACCGGTCTCAAGAAATATTGTTGGGGATGGGTTTTCAGCCTTCTCTGGGAAACCAATAAATCGGATATTGTTTCTTCTTGACCTGTTTTACGTGTCGTCTGCACGCTGTTAGGCGGCGGCTATGTTTTCATCATGTTGGTTTTAAGGGAGGCTAGGCCATCCTCAGTTGTTGATATCTGATCCTCCACTGACGTCAGCCTGAATGCCATATTGCAAAGATACTGCCTGAAGGGTGTGACGTCCACCCCCACCTCACTTATTTTAGATTGCAACTCTTCACATGAGGCTTGGATGGCCAATATGATAGTGCCATGGTCATTGGTGAGCCTTGATCCAGGACCCAAAGGGCCGCCCCCCCCATCGAGGCCTTGAATTTATCAATCTTGGTTTTAGCTTGAGCCATGGCAGATTTGTCCTTTCCCATGAGATGTATTGAGTGAGAAGTTGCCGTATTAGTCCCAGTTCTTAATTTGTTAGGAAAGGAGCAATGGGGGGGGGGGTCCTTGTCACTATGGGCCCACCCGCTACCCTAGTTTCAGAAGTATAGAGTAAGTTGGACCGTTGTATGTCAAAAGTGTTTTCCTCACCAGCCCGCTTGAGATGATGTCTTGCAGCCCAATGGTCAGTGTTCACTGGGCCTTTATCTTCCATTCTCCATGTCCGCCCTTCAGTGCCATCCACTAAGTGTCACCTCCGGGCCCCACTAGTATGCCCCCAGCAAGGAAGGAGCAGCAGATGCAGTCCAGGCTGGTTCTCAGGCATAGTTACTCCACTAGTTCTGTTGCAGGTCAATGATCTCAGGCTATCCGGGTTTCCATGTCACAGGGGTTGAAGGGGTCAGAAAGAGATGGGGCACCATTCAGCCGGTATCAGGGGTCTCCACTGCTAGGCTTGTCTACCACAATTCTGCAGGACCAGTAATATCTGGGGTTGCCTCGGGTGTTCTAACCGTCCTCTCCCCTACACCAAAGTGAAATGGCAGGAATGCACCGTATTTATGTGGCCGGATTGTTTCTGCTGTCATAAATATGGTTTGCAGACCTTCCTGTATAGAAACAATCCTAAAATGTTTAATGCAACAGACATTGAAAGAGAAACAAATGAGGAGAAATAAAGTTATTTCTCCTTGTTACGCCTCACCGTGGGAGGCATAAGGCTTTGGCACTTCCCCAGGTTTATATGCTCTCTAAGTCTGGGGAAGTGTTACAATTCATGGGTGTTGCGTGGGAAAAGCCACTGCAATACCCATGGAACGCCCATGGTAAGACAACTTGGGACCTAATTAACAAAGAAATCTTACACTTTTGAGTAACTTTACAATTTTGAGTAAGCTTACTATTTTTTCATATTCACAAATTGTTTCTCGCATGTCTCCACCCCTTTAGTTGCGGATGTGGAGTTTGAATAGTCAGAATTTATGACTGTAAAGTTACGGCATGTAACTTACAACTGTATTTTACGGCTGACAAACACTCAGTACTTGGGGTGGAGACTATGCACTCAGTTAAGAAATGAACCTTCACTCCCTAAATTCTCTCTAACTTTAATCTTTGGGCCTGAGTATGAGTTTGGCGGAGTGGCAGTGGGCCACCATGCCAGCACCCCGCTGCCACACCGCCAAACCTGTACTGAGATTGCCTGCTGTATTCCGAGTGTAATGAAGGTCAGGCGGTCCTGCTATGGTGGTCCAGCTATGGCAGTCCCATAGCGGTGCTTTTCAAAGGCTACAATGTGAGCCTTGGAAAGGCAGCACTGTGGGACCACTGCAGCACTTTCTTTCACAGCATGGACTGCTCAGTCCATGCCGTGCAGGAACTGGGTGTGCATGCATACAGGGAGGCACACCATGTGCCACCCTGCATGCATCCCCTGGCCCTGTAGGTCCCCCTTAGTTTCCTCACCACCACACTTTTCATGGTGGGCTCACCGCAATGAAAACTGTGCCGTTGAGGAAACTCGCAATATGCTTGGCTGTGATGCAGCGACACGGCCAGTATATTGCAGAACTCCTTTGATGGTGTGACCACTAAACTCATAATAGAGCGGTAGGACCGCCAGTGAGGCAGTGCCCACAGTGCCACCGTGGCTACAGTGTTCCATTGGAATGCCATAGTCATAATCAGGTCCTTTATCTTTTTCATGAGTGACTTAGTAAGCTAGTCCATGTTTTCTATTTTGCACAATGTTACTTTTAGCACAGAATTTTCATTGGTTTCAATAACTATAAATCTCAGATTTCTAAGTAAAAAACTGCAAATGGCATAGCTATTCATGCATGGATCATGATAATGTGCCATCTGTGACTCTTTCTCTAACTAAAGCTACAATCTCTCTTCCATCTTTATACTTCATTCATATCTGCACTGTCTGTTGTGCACTACATATATAGACCCAAATACACACCCTGTAACACTGATTTTATTAACTATTTAAATGATGTGGTAAGTTTATTTTTATGTTCTTCATACAATCAGAGTAAATCCTTCAGTGAACTGCAACAGGGCAACAAACAAAGTCAGTCTTGAAACACCAAACAACAACAAAAACTGGCATGTACCTATGCTAACAAGATGTTTATGTTTTATAAAAACCTACACAGAAATGTGAATAAATGTTTATATGCCTTTATAGTGGAGTAAAACTTAACATTGACATGTATCCTAGGATTTATTAATGTTTATTAACTTAATTCTACTATCCACCATCTGCCACAAGAGTGACTTCTGGTGCTAGCAGCGCTATCACATCAGAACTGACACCACATTGCAGATGGATGATAGACACTGCTAAGTTGTATATCAGCTTTTTTTCATAAGTCACTATTATCTTGACTTTATTCCTGGCATGGTAGTTGTATGTCTTTCATCATACATCCCTGTTATCAACAAGCTCAATATGCCAAACTGTAGTTTTACTTATTTTATACATTTTTTATTTATATCTGAATTTTGACAGTGTGAGGGTAGGAATCTAATTTATGTTTAACCTTGTTCAAGGTAGCTTCATATTATTTTGTGTGTCTTTCCTAATATTTTCAAGCGGCCACAGCATATGCAACAATCATCTCAACGCAGCCTTGATATCACAAGTCTCTGTGTACAATCTCCTATACTCTCCTTCCATGAAAGTCCATCTGCGGTCTTCTCTCAATCATCTGAAAGAGAGAACATCCCTGCTGAGAAGCGCAAATTATATGTTCATGAATACCCTCCGACAACCTTTCAGGCGCCATCCTTCAACCTGCTGGTCTTTTTAAAAGGCCACGCATGGAGGGTGAGGGAGTGGAGGTTTAATTTTTCCAGCAACAACAAACTGATGTTCTGCAGGATATAGAAGCAATGGGGGCTATTCTGCATGAAATTTCATATTCACTTTTAGGACTCCCTCAGATGACTGACAGGCAAACCTATGCCTTGGGTAATGTGAAATGTTAGCAAGACAAAACAAAGATGCAGCAAGAATAGCAAGGAATTTATACGGAAGAGAGTGCAAAACACCATGCCTTGGCCATGAAGATGTTAGAGGCAATAGGCAAAATATGTCAATTCCAATCTCCAAGGCCAACACATGCAGGAGATTATACACATACACCTCAATGGGCACCTGTTCCACCCTTGGCCCTTTTCTGCCAGTGATTGTGGCATGCCAATAAACTGGTGCACTCTTCTGTTAACGCATTTAGGACCTGATGCAGGCATCAGGAGTGGCTTGCCTGTGGAATGCCAACACTGTTACAGGAGATCCTCTAGAAGGATCCAGTGGACATAAAATGAAGTGCACCTAATATTTTCAAATAGGCAGGTATAGCATGGGAGAGATCTGTAGGTGAATCCAGCTCTTAATCCCACTCAGCAACCATGCCAAGATCATATCACTTTAAATGACAGGCATGAAAAGAGATTTTGGTGTGTGCATTCCATTTTCATGTGGTCTGCCTGGCTAGGATTGATTATTCTTGTAATCAGAGTCTGGGGGTGGACTTAAGAAAAATAACTACTTTGCAAGTGTTGAAATAATTGTTGGATATACCTTTAGTATTTGATGTGCTTGAAAGACACATTTTAAAACACATTACATTTTTTAGAAAAAAAACATAATTAAATTATGCATTATTACTGTGTGCAGTGAGTTATGACGTTTAATGAGAAAATGGTATTGTAATTATTAATTAAATTTCAATATATTGTAAGATCAGCCTCTGATATTTTTGATTACTATTACAGTACCAGAACTTGACCATATGTGGTGCATGGCTTACTTCTGTTTTTTAGTGTTGGCTGTAGTAATGTAGTAAAGTGCAGTTTGTGAAACTCAATGGTCTTACTGTGTTGTAAGTGGGTAATATTCCTCATTACATCCCTATTCTCATCCCCGTTAGTAGTAAGTATGCTCTTGTTTCCACCCACTCCTTTTGTCCCTCTCACATTTGCTGCTAAATTGTATACTTATGTGTACGTTGACTCCAGAGTCAGGGAGAAGATTTCCACACATAAACATATAGGCCAGGTGGATACATAAGCTCTGCACATTGGGACTGATTCACAGAAGTAACTTACAGTTTTGAGTAAGTTTAATCTTTTGAGGAAGTTTACTACTTTCCAGGATTGATAAACTGCTCTTTTGTAGTAACTTAGGGCCTCATTACAATGGCGGGCGGACAAAAGTCAGTCCGCCATCGCCTCGGAATGGGGACCGCCTGCCCACAAGGCAGCAAACCCACACTCCGAATTACAATGCGACCGCTACCACGATGGTCGCATTGCCTATATTTTGTATTGTGGTGGGGATGCGGTCAGCAGCCCCAGCCGCAATACAAAAAATAGGGTGTTTACATATCCCTGCACTACATGGCAGGCACTGCATTGCCTGCCACATGGTACAAGGATATATAGGGGGGAACCATAGGTGCCCCTCAAGGCCCATGTACTAGCCCCAAGGAGTAAGGGGGGGCCTGTTACAGGCCACCAAATCTGTTTCCACCAGCAGTTTCACAGCGGGTTAACCACCGCAGATGAGCGGCAGAAAGGAATATTGTAATCCCCACAGCACCACCTGACAGGCACAACCGCCATTCTGGATATGGATAGCGGTCCACCAGGCAATCTGAATCATTCCAACTGTCAGACCCATGGCGGTCGGTCATTCCGACCGCCACAAATTCGCCCGCCATTGTAATATGGCAGGTGGTAAACCTGGTTACAATGGTGGGGAGACCGCCACTGACAGCCTGTCGGTGGCAGTCTCCCTGTCATCATAATCAGGCCCCTACTCTTTTAAAAAAAATCCCTCTCTATACATGGCCAACCACTGATACTGCAACACTCTCCCATAGAAAATAACATTGATAGTGACGTACTACAATAGAGTACGTTGGAGCAGTTGGCAAAAAGAAAATTTCAGAGGTTCAAATTCAAGTCCCTGGAATTGTTTGAAAACTTGAGAATGTATCCATCGGGGTAGGAGGGTGAAGACATGCCATTGTTAATGATGTACGCAAAATGTTCTTTGCTGATGTAAATTGTGTGCCACCAAACCATCTGATCTCCTCTTCAGAATAGTGTATGTTTGCTGCTGGAAATGTGCTGGTGCTCTCAGAGGGGACAGCAGCCCCACAGCAGCAGAGGTTTATTCTGCTTCACCAGATGGCATGGAAAAGTGTACAGTGTTATTGTGTTTGCCATCTCAATCATCCATGTTACACAGTATGATATATGAATTCCTCTGTTGCATGTTGCATGTTGCAGCTGTCTTCAGTGGACTTCTCATCAGTGCTAGGATACCCTCATAGGTAATAAAATACACTAAATACACATAACATAACAATTTACAAAAATTGAAAAACTTATTCACTCTATATAATTTGGGATTTCAAAAAGAGTTAGTGTTCACAAAAAGGCACATATGCTTGCTTAATTTGTTGAGGAAGATCTGCTTTCTGAATTCAGATAGGTTGGAATATTTTAAGTTATAATGTGTATAACACATGCTAGATGTAGCAATTGATAAATGTATTTTATCAATCTGCTGAAGTCCATATATTCCTTACAAATCTGCAGCACAATATATAAATTATATGTAATGCATACACAAATGAAATACGCTACATTTTTATATAGCATTTGCAACAGAAAATGACTATTACCCAACTATCTAACAGTGAATTTAATAACCTGGGAAATGGTATGTGGTCTCAACTGGAATTTGAAAACTATAACACTCAGATTATGTGCTGTTCTCCTAATTATGCGTACATTCAATTTCATGAATTGCATGTGCACTGAGCACACAAGAGCATCTCTGTGCAGCTGTCCCCTTGGTGACCGGGTTCAGCCCTGTAAATTGATCTAGCTGCTTCCAGCAGAGTTCACTATGCTTACTATTGTTTAATTTCTGATTTGCACACTTGTATAAAATCAGTACTGTGGAGTTTGTGTAACTGGAGAAATTTGCTGTAGTGTAGTTATGTAAAATATACGCAGAATTATGCAAGGAGGGTAACCCTAAATTTAGTACCAATTCCTTAGTGCAAAATGCACTAAGGAAATGGTACTAATAAAAAACCCTCACATCCAAATTAGACCAGAGAATGTATTTTCCACTATTAAAACAGCATACAATGCAAGAGAACATGAACAGTAGCACTCTTGGCAAGTTTCTTGTTCCTGTGCTATTGCAGTAGTATTGTTGTGACAAATTACTCATAATTATGTGAATAGGCGTAATTGCATAGTTTTCAGTAATTCTGCTTCAACAGAGTAACATAAAATTACTAACATTTTCGCCCAGGTCTAGTGGTGAAGTATTGGGTCACGTGTTTTAGGAGGGCTTTGTGGTTTGTTTGTAAGCTTCCAAACATGTGCATTGTAGGTACTGTGGTTTAGGTATGTTGTGAGCAGTGGTGTACTAGTTTCAATTCAGGGAATGTGTTGTGACATGCTGAGCCATTTTTTTTAACTAGGAAAGGTGGGTTGATTCTTAGCAGTCTCTACTTTAGAGTGCCATTGTTTTTTATTGAAAACACATTTGGGGCCCAATATAGAAGATATGCATTATGTAGAAGAGGTCGCAATTGCACACTGACTTTTACTAAATGCATTCTTATTTTGCTAACAAAGCTATACATTAATAGGTTGGTTCACAAAATACCAAATTAAGTGGGGTCACAATTTAAACCATCTCCTTAATATTGATGAGGTGGGACACAAATTGTGAATTACTACGATTGGCAACAATCACAGGCATGCTAGCCTGCTGGGGTCAGCAGACCACAATGTCTGTGATGGCTTTGAAATATGTAGCAGGGGGGTGGGCAAGATGGCAGTGGAGTAGGAAGCTTTCCTCCAGGCTCCGACTCATGACCACGTCCACTGGCAATAATGGCCGGTTCTATGGCTTCCAGCTGAAATTATCATTCACATGAGGGTCCCGTGACCAGGATGAGCAATCTTGCTGAGTTGGTCAGTCTAGTTTGGACAGCTGCGGTGATCTGGACGCTCTGTGCTGGCTCATGAAATGGCAGCTGCACCAGCTGAGGACACGCTCAAGAAGATGTCTAGGCTCATTAGGGCCTAGTGACGCTCCCTGCAGACATGCTTCATACCCTAAGAAGCTCCTGATGGCCTATGCTGAGCTTCCTGGACTGAGGAATCACTGGCCATTGACTTCCAGGGCGTCAACTGCAACTACAACAACAAAGTGATAGACGGAATGTTTGAATTGATCTCAGCCACTCACAATCGCTTGCAGTGCATCCCAATCCATCATTGTTCACCTACCATGCCACGTCAGTTTGGACCCAGCCATATGAAAATCAACCTTGACCCTGCTCCTCAATGGAACAGTACAGCCCGAACTGCCATTCCAGGTTTGCACTGAACTGGAATACAAGCAACCTAGGACTGGATTCACCCTGATAAGAGTTCATCAGCCAGATATAGCTTGATTCCAATGGCACGTAGGGTGTCAACTACAACAACAACAAAAACAAGGTGATGGATGGAATGCTTCAATCAATCCCAGTCACTGGCAATCTCTTGGAGCCACATCCCAATTCATTGTTCTTTACCACCTTGACACCTCACCGGAACCATCAATGTTTTAATTGTGGCACCGGCTTCCTTTCAACTTGGAAATGGGATGTTTTCAGGCAGCGGATCATCCTAGGACCTGCAGGTCATAAAAAACTAAAATGTACTGTTGTTACTCAAGAAATGGAGTTGGAAGGCAGATGGTCGATTGTTAAATTGATGATCAGTAATATTCCACTAACCGTTTTTAATGTCGATGGTCCGACCCAACTAGATTATTCTTTCTGGCCTAATATAGCTAAGAAATGTCTTCAGTTTAAAGATTATTTTTTTGTTCTAGAAGGTGAATGTAATCTAATTATTGACCCATTTATATATCAAAAATCAAAGGTTCAATTCATCCCCAGCAATACATATAGACAATTTCAATCCGTTATTTCCCAGAATAACCTGCTAAATGCATGGAGACTATGTAACTCTACAGCACAAGAGTTCCCTTTTTATTCTCCACTGCATGGTTCCCTCTCTCGTTTGGGTTATGTTTTTCTTAACAACCATTATTACAAAATCTCATTGCTTCTACTATTGGGCCTATTGTTATCTCTGATCATGCCGCAGGTGTTGCAGATCTCAAGAGGAGACCATCCCAAATCATATAGATGGAGATTTAACTATTCTCTCTACCTTGACCCTAATTTCTCTAACTCATTCACTACTTTTGAAGATACTTTTTTTGCACTTAATTCAGGTTCATCTACTACTCCCCAACTATTATAGGATGCCTTCAAACTGCGGTCCGAGGATTTATCATTGACTTTGTTTCCCAAAAGAAAAAACACTTTGTTAAACAACAGAAATCCTTATTATCTTCCATTAAATACATAGAACATAAATTCTATACTTTAGCCTTAGACTCTAGCTTATAAGAACTTGTTCACACTAAACTAAATTTGAATAAAATAACTACTGATAATGCTTCTTCCATATTACTACATAGTAGTGCCCAGTATTCTGGTGGGCATAATAAAGTAGGAAAATCTCAAGCTAATTATTTAAAGGTTAAGAAACAATTCACTTTTATCAAATCTAGTAATTCGTCTAACGGGAAATGTTTATTCTAAGCCTGGGCAAAGCACTACGCTACGCTCGCGTATTTTGCGAAGTTTGCGCTACTTCGCACAACGCGAATTGCACGTAGCACAGTGCAAACACGCGTAGCGTAGCGTAGCGTAGTGCAGCGGTCATTTTTTGCTTGCTCGCGGTCCTCAACGTCAAGTTGGCGACTGCGAGCAAGCAAAATGACATCCCGGCGAGACTTTTTCCTCGTTCGCGATCAGCAACATCAAGTTGCCGATCGCGAGCGTGGAAAATAAACCTCCCGGCGAGATTCTCAACGCGGGGAGGTCAGGTTTCTCATTGCGAGTGGTCGCGACCGCTCGCGATGAGAAACTACCAGTCCGCGTTGAGAAAGCTGCCGCTCGAGTAAAATTCTACTCGAGCGGCAGTAAAGACAGCTCGCACTGTGCAAGATGCCGTTTTCAATGATTGCACAGTGCGGACAAGCATCCGGCCCTGTGCAATCATTGCGAACAGTGCACTACGCAGTTCGCGTAGTGCTATGCGTAGCTCGCGTAGTGCGAACTGCACTTTGCGTAGCTTCGCGTAGCGCTACTTCGCGAACTACGCCCA
>CAWUFW010029134.1:0-19717 GCA_963921515.1 Calotriton arnoldi | reverse complement strand
CCCCCACAATGTGGTGACCCTGGGCTGAAGAAAAATACCACTGTGATGACAAAGCTAAATGTCGTTCACACTGTGAACCACAGTCAGGTGTCCTGAGCAACTAACTACCATCACACCTACACAAGCACAAATCAATCAGCATGGCCAGTAAGCCAAGGCCAACATGGAGGCAGGGGACTAGCCGGGCAACAACTCTCATCTGCACACACTCAACACCACACCCCTCGACCTCCAACAATGTGCAGCAGTGAAGTACACATGCACTGGTGACATTGCACATGCACCCATTACTATTCCAGGGTGGTGGGTGGGAACCAAGGTGTAGAAACACATCACACATGGACACTCAACAAGACTCCTGAATGTCTGACACACTGCACACTACGCTGTACATGGACATGACGGCAATACCACACCGACCAATGGGATCCCAGCCACAGTCACACACCAATGAAGAAGCCAAGGTCACCCACAAAGAACACACATAGACAACAACCAACATTGCAGCCCGGACCCTAAGGAGTGCCAGCAGTCACACACACAACGTGTCACAATCACTGAAAGATAACACAAACTGGAAATCACATGACAGGGGCAAACAACAAGTGCCAAAGGGAAACCTGACTGTGACCCATCTGCGTCAGCACACAAACTCTGCCCTGACAGCAAACACACCTATGGGTGACACCCTGATGACCAGTAATGTGCCATGCACCCACATCACAGAGAACACAGGGAGAAGACTTTGGGGGAACATAGCTCAAGTCAGCAAGCATCACAAACAGGTACAACACTAGGGATCACAGCATGCGCAGATGAATGGAAAGTGAACACACAGACATGCACATACAACACACACCTTGGGCGCAGGCAATGTCACACGTGTACACACTGCCATGAGGGGACTCCACTCCTGTGTGAGGAAAGCTGTGCCATATGTTGCCTCAGTAGGGCCCCATCATGTCAGCTGAGCACTTGGTCACACAATCAACAATTAGCACCAAATGAGGGCTCCCATCACATCAGCCTGGTCATGGATGTGCCAACGGAATCATCAGCACAGATCCAACACACTTGTATAGCAATGTTGCACTGACTACACGGATGAGTCCCTCCCCATTGATGCCCAAACCTGCATGTCCACTGGAGATGGCAACACGGTCAGGGAAGTAGACAAATGCAACGATGGCAGGCACAACAGATGTGCAGGGGTGGAAGCCACAGATATGAAATTGCCAATGTAAGTAGGAAACCCATTGCCAAATACTGAACACATGACACCCTCAGATGCTGCTATTGATGACATGGATACACCACATGATAGGACACATTCCCCCTGGACCACATGGGTTCCTGCACAGTAACACTTCATAATCATGAGACCAGATATCACCATCACTGCAGCAAGGGCATGGTTAGCTGCACCAACAACATGTACATCTGAAGCATGAGCACTAGAGAAAAGAAAGTTGCTTTATTCAGCATATGTGTTGAGGCCAAACGAAGTCCTGAAAAAGAGCAAAGGCCAATGGCCAGTCCATTGTCAAAGTTCAAACAGGGTGACACTGGCAGATGTCACCTTACGCATGCCTGCACAATACCAGGGACAATCCACTAGGAGGGGCAACCGGGGGCAGGCCAGGCACCGCAGGGACAGGATCAGGGCTCACCAGGGGGAGTCAGGGAAGGGGTGGTGGGTGCTGGAGAGCCACTGACAACTGCAGTGGAGGTGTCTGACATGGTGTGTGCCGGCACAACTGGGGGCATGACACAGATGTCGTGGGTGCCGGCACAACTGCAGTGGACCCTGCAGATGGGGTGGACAGGTCCGCCACTGCAGTGCCCAAGTCAGACAGGGCGGTAGTGGACTCCACTGCAGTGCCTACCTCCAGGGGAGGAGAATGGGGAACAGGCAAGGTGGGTTGGACAGAGGGGGGACACCCTCACCACATCAGTGGCACAGACAAGCGCAGCGGGGGTGTGGTGCTGGGAGAGCAAGTGGCAGGGGGAGAAGGCCGGAGCATCTTGGGGATGGTATATCTGTGGGTGGGGGAACCTGGGGCAGGGTGTGGTGGGGGCACCTGTGCAGTGGGGGCCTGAGGGATGGAGGACGGAGACCTTGTGCCTGAGCTGCAGGGCGGTGGCGGGGTCTTGCTCTTAGCACTCCGGGGGACTTGCGGGTGGGGGCCTCAGTCCGTCTGCGCCTGGGGGAGGGTGTCCGGGGGCGAGGGGCACTCTGCTCCGTGTGGGTGGGCTTCCTCTTCCCCCGGGATGCTGGAGCAGCTTCATCGGTGGGGAAGAGGCCGAGGTCACAGAGGAAGAGCTGCTGTGACTTTGGGGTTGCAGGTGAGGCAAGGGAGGGTGCTTTGGAGGGAGAGGGAACTGAGGACTGCGCAGTGCATGTGGATGCGTGTGTGTGTTCCAGGGCCCCATCCCCTGTGAGTCTGGCTTCAGTCCCCTGAATGTGCGTGCGTGTGCGTTTTGTCATTGGCGTGTGTGTCAGTGTGCTGGATGTGTGTGTGCTGGTGTGTGCCAGTGTGTGTGTGCCTGGGATGGGTAAGGTGCTGGGGAGTGTGGATGGAGCAGAGGCAGGAGGGGTGAGGGACCGTTTGAGGAGGGACACTGCTGCCGTCAGGGAGGAGTCCATGGACCTATTGCCCCTCTGTAGGTCAGACATGCCCGATGAGATGCCCTCCATGAACGACACCAGCTGAGTCAACAGCGCGGTGTGCGCATGGAGGACACTCAGCATGGCTGTCTGCCCTACATGGAGCTGGCGAAGGAGGTACACAGACTCCTCACTCAGGGCAGCAGGGGACACAGGGGCAGGGGGTGCGGTGCCTGGCCCAAAGGAGACACGCTCCCGGACATGGGAGCCTCCACGGACCTGGGGAATGGGAGCCGATGGGAGGGCGGTGGTGGTGCTGGTGGTGGCGGGGACAGCAACACTAGCTGGGGTGTGGTGGCTGCTGACACCCGCCTCCACAAGGGAGTCATCCTCCGAGTTGCTCTGGTCCTCAGCTGAGGTGGATGCTGCTGAGGACTCCTCGGTGTGGCTCCCCTCGCCCTCCGTGCCACTGGGTCCCTCCGACCACTCCTCGGCTGCTGACCCAGTCTGGCTCTCCGGCTCCTCCTGGTCCGTGGAGCTGTCCCCTTCCGTGGCCGTGGATGTATCTGCAAACAATGGGGAAACAGACAGACATCAGTCACCTGCACATAACGCACACACCACTGTGAGCACAGCACATCACAGAGCAAGCCCTGGCATCATTAGTTGTACATTGCTAAAAGTGCACTAATTGAACAGGAGAAGTCAATTGTCAGTCTGATGCCAAGCATGGCACTCACATCCCACATGGCCTTGCACCCATCTGTCTGGTGTCTGTTGGATTGCAACACCCCAGTGTTGACACATGCACCAAGTACACAGTAGTTGGACAGTGCAGAGGACACGGTGTGGACACATCACAGCTCTTGCCACTGAGTCAGTACAGGTTTACGGATGTAAGGGATGCCCAGAGTCAAATAGGAAATGCATGTGATGCATACCAGCGACAGACACCATGATGCACCCATGTCCTGATAGCCAGCGCCACTATGGTGTGCATGTAGCACATGTCACTCCCCTGCAGGATCACCAATCAGTAGACACATGCCATGGCGGAGGCATGACTGCAAAGTCATACATCACTGTCTCAGTGATGTATGACTTTGCAGCCAGACAACAACACTCTGCACTGTGTCACAATAGTAGGTCATGGGGAATGCAAGTCCTGGAGCTGCACAAGTGCACATGTACATCCCCCCACAACACATCCTCTTAACCCTCATCTGTCCAGGTCATACCTATTGGACATATGGGAGACCTGTGACACTACCCTCTGAACCTGAGCCCCTCACACTCTGCTGTGCATGGGGAACAGCTACCTGAACTTCACATTTACATGCCCCAGTCTGCATGGGCAGCTGATCAGACACCTATGTGTCACACAAGTATCGTCTCCTATGGTCACATCTCCAGTGGCATGCTGAGCCCCTACCAAGAAACTCCACAGCAGTCCTGGCGACTAATCCACAGCACACTGACACAGAGGCAGACACCTGAGGGGCAAATCACTGTGCACAATGTGTCCACTGATACACGGGAGTGGGAGTACAGAGTGTATTGTATGGCCTGGAGTAGGCATGACTGTCCAGCCCCACATTAATGAGGGATGAGCCCTGGACTGTAGGCAGCTGGCTAAGTATGTGTGACACACGTCATATACATACTCCTGGGGCCCAAACATTGTTCCCACCCGCAGCATGGGTGTGTGCCAGGTACCCCAGCCACATGTTGTGGATCAGCTCAGCAATTGGACCACAGATCAAAGTAACACGCTGAATACATGTCAGAATACAGGCATTGTGTAAGCAATGGACCCACCCATGATGCCCACCACAGAGTCAGGGAAACAGATGCTGTCTCCCACCTTGAGTCAAGCAAACTGCAAGGACACAGTCCTAAGTGACAGGATTCCCTGCATGTAAGGGCCACACCTGGGTATCAGATGAGGAGTGGGCAGTGCACAATAGAGGGACATGGCTCCTGGACAACATGACTGCTGTACTGTGGCAGTTCAACCTGGCCCGAGGAGGGCACATAACATGTTAGACAGAGTACACAGTGCAGTCTTTGACTCACCCTCCTTGCTGCTCTCTGGCCTTCAGCTGCCCATCCAGGTCTGGAAAGACCACCGCCAGGATCCTGAGCATGTGGGGGGTCAGGGTCCGTGTTCCGCCCCTCCTGCGAGGAGGCGACAGCTTCAGCTGGACCCGTGCAATCCTCCGGGTCCAGCCCCGAAGGTCCTGCCACCTCTTTTGGCAGTTGCGGATCCGGCGCTTGTAGACCCCCACGGACCGGACAGCCCGGACGATGTCCTTCCAGATCTCATGCTTCCGATGGGCAGAAGCCTGTCAGGATGACAAAGTGATAAGGACATTACTACACATGCAACATATCCGTGCATGACACAGTTGCATATACATGTCGCAATCACAGGGGCACATGGTGTACCCAGGCAGTGCACGGCTGCCCATGGACAGTTTTCCAGAAGTCACTACATGGTATCATAGCATGGGGAGTAAAACCCTGTTCAGAAGCACTGTCACTGCACCATACCTGTCCAGTGCAAGTCACTACACACTATGGGGGGTGACAACTACTCAGTGAGCCTGCTAGCCAGTGGTGTGCTGACTCTCAGCCTTGCTAGTCAGACAAAATGCACATTCAGAAAGGCAGTGCACAGAACACTCACCTGCTCCCCTGGTGTCCCATACAGCTTGCTGTACTGTGGAAGTAGGCTGTCCAGCAGGGCCTGGTTCTCTTCAAGGCTGAAGGCTGGGGCTCTCTCCACAGTACGTGCCATTGCAGGGTCCAGAGGGGCAGAGACAGCAGCAGTGCAGTGGCAGATGTCGTCCTGGAGCATGTAGTGCAGGCAAGTGGGCTCTCAGGGGAACATGCAGCAATATATATGTGCTGGAGAGGCAGATACTGTCCCTTGTGTCCAAAGTGATAGGTCCAAGTCGTTTGCATCTTCTGAATCTGGCCAATCCATGGAATAGCAGCACCAAAACACGCCCACAGCATCCTTCAAAATTTCAACTTCATGACATACATGATTTTGCAACATTGTTGTGGGTGACCAACTGATTTTCCAGCAACCGACTCGTTCGAATATTCGAAAACGCGTCCGTTGCCAGGCAAGCCCATTGTCAATGGGTGCGCACCGATCGGTCCATTGAGGTACAACGCGCACAGGGGTACAACGCGTACCCGCACACATTGAATGCAATGGGCCGGCCGGAGGCACCGATCGGTCCATTGCAGTACAACGCGCACAGGGGTACAACGCGTACCCGCACACATTGAATGCAATGGGCCGGCCGGAGGCACCGATCGGTCCATTGCAGTACAACGCACAGGGGTACACACGCGTACCCGCACACATTGAAAGCAATGGGCCGGCCGGAGGCACCGATCGGTCCATTGCAGTACAACGCGCACAGGGGTACCACGCGTACCCGCACACATTGAAAGCAATGGGCCGGCCGGAGGCACCGATCGGTCCATTGCAGTACAACGCGCACAGGGGTACAACGCGTACCCGCACACATTGAATGCAATGGGCCGGCCGGAGGCACCGATCGGTCCATTGCAGTACAACGCGCACAGGGGTACCACGCGTACCCGCACACATTGAAAGCAATGGGCCGGCCGGAGGCACCGATCGGTCCATTGCTGTTCAACGCATCACTGTACATGTGACTGGCATATGTCAGCATGCCTGTCTCAGATGGACATATGCCAGCCACAGATAGCTCCCAGGGAGTGAGGGGCACACCTACATCACGACAGCCTGTCCACACCTTATCATGAAGGCATGTAAGGCTGCATTTCCTATTGTGTGTATGTTGGTGTACATGTTGTCCTGTGGGTGTCACCTGTGGGCAGCCACCCCCAGGCTGTGCACGTGTTCATGGGGACAGGATCCTGGGTGTTACGTGTACGTGACCACTGTGATGTGCAACTGTTCATATCTGTGCATGTGCCATGGTCACATTTCACAGTGGTGTTTGTGTATGTCATGTCACATACCCCGTGAGTCCCATGTGGGACGGTATGTTTGAGCCAGGGTGTCCCAGTGGCACAATAGTGATGGCCCTCCACAGTCTTTGTGCATGTAGTGTTTACAATGTCTCTGATTTCATGTGCACAATGGGAGACAGTCTCCACATCCACGTTGTGTGTGCATGGACTCTGATGTTGTGCGTGTGTGTCACAGACGTCCATGGCTCTCCTGCCATGGCAAGTGTGGCCACTACCTGTGGGGGTCATGTTTGTTTTGTTGTGGTGTACACATGATACTCCAGGTGATGCCAGTGTCCATGTGGCATTACAGGGTCCCTGGGAATGTGCCTGTCGTTGAGCTGTGGTGCCTGGGGCACATCTGTCCTCACATGTCACTGGGGGGTGACTGTGACACAGCATCATGATATCCAATGGGCCAACCTGGGCCAAATTGATGCCACCTGTAGGACCGTGTTGACAGATGTTGGCCATGTATGTACCATACATGTCGTTCCGGTACTGCACACTTCATGTAGTTGTGCCTCATGATGATGTATGTTGGGATCTTGAGTGTGTTCAATGCCGCATATGTGGGGTGACTGACGATCTTGCTTACTTCTCCTCTGCACTGCAGGGCTCCTGCTGTCCATCGGCCATTCCCAGACCTGGCAACGATGGTGGAACGGGACAGCATCCGACGGTACCGCTTCACCAGGCAGCTGATTGAGGATTTTGCAGTGCAGTTGTCCCCACATTTGCAGCCTGGCCGGCCGTATCCTACAGCGCTGACCCCCAAGGTGAAGGTGATGGCAGCCCTACACTTCTTTGCCACCGGTACCTTCCAACATACTGTGGCGTCTGCTGGTGGGATGTCACAGACCATGTTCAGCCGTGTGCTCCGCGATTTCTTGGCGGCAATGTTGCTCTTCCTGAACCGGTACATCTATTTCCCTAGACTGCGACGACTCACTGACGTGAAGAGTGACTTTTATGCCCTGGGGAGGATGCCGCATGTCATTGGCTCCATTGATGGGACACATGTGGCTTTGGTACCACCACAGGCCCAGGAGCAGGCCTACAGGAACCGCAAGCACTACCACTCGGTCAATGCACTGGTGGTGTGTCTTGCAGACATGACCATCACACACGTGTGTGCCCGTTTCCCTGGTTCAGCACACGATGCCTTTGTGATGAGGAGTAGTCGCATCCCCAGGTTGATGGCACAGATGCAGAACCAGCGTGCCTGGCTTGTCGGTGTGTACTGACTTTGTGCCATTGTGTGTGATCTGATCTGTAGTATTCCGCCCACTTTTCCAAGTCAGCTGATGTGCACTTGTCTGTCCGTAGGTGACTCGGGATACCCCAACATGCCGTGGTTGCTGACACCCCTCAGGAACCCTGTGACACCTGCCCAGATGCGCTACAATGAGGCACATGGTCGGACCAGGAGAGTGATTGAGCGGACCTTTGGTCTCCTGAAGAGCCGCTTCCGCTGCCTGGACAAGACCGGAGGGTCCCTCCCATATGCCCCTGCGAAAGTGTGCAAGATTATCATCGTCTGCTGCATGCTCCACAACCTGGCAGTGCGGAAGGAGTTGCCTCTCATCCAGGATGACGATGACCAACATCCGCCACCTGTGGAGGATCCTGGCCTGGACCACGATGCCAGTGACGATGATGATGATGATGGTGATGGTGATGTCCGCACACAGCTCATCACCAACTTCTTTAGCTGAATGTGAGTATCCTGAGGTGTCATGTGAATGATGTGAGTTGGCATGATGTGTGGGTGGTGCTCTGGTGCTGTTGGAGTGTGCCCATGGGCTACTTGACAGGATGTGTGTTGCGATGTGTGGTGACAGGTGGGCTGTACTCCCCAACAGTGTTGACATGCTAACTTGGTTCTGGGTGGGTATCTTGTAACATGTATTGTGCATGAGTTTTGCTGTTCTGTCCTGTACTGCATTGCTTTTGACTGTGTGTCATTTCTGTCCTTCACAGGGTACTTTCAGATTCGTTTGGTCAACTGTGTCCACCGACGACGTGATTGCACATCCAGGCTGGTAGCTGTTGTGTCCCTACAGGTGATGTGCGCCACACCCATGGACTTCCTTCTGTCTACAGTTGTTGACTGTGTGCCCGCTACCAGGTGGGGTTACCTTGCATCTGTAGTGGTTACGGCATGTTGCTACTGTGTAATAAACCTGTGCTTCACTTAGTGATGTGCGTTGTCTGTGGTCACACATTTGACTGCCATTTGCTTACTGCACCTGTGGGCTACTTGACTACAACTGGGAATGGGTGTGGTGTCTGTGCATTGCACCGTCTTCCCTGGCAACATCAGTGTAGGCAATGAGTCAGATGGCCTAGGTGTGTATGTGTTGTGTAGCCCTGGTGGTGTGTCTCCCTCATATGTGTCACGTTGCCTGTACTCACATGCCTGTGTTGTCCTTGCTGTTGCAGTTCGCATACACTGTGTAATTTTGCAGTTCATCATCCCCATAACAGCACCCACGTTGGAATCACGACAGAGGCAAGTATGGTGTATTAGTGTGTTTATTGTGATAATAGTGCATAGGATGGATTGTGCTGTACATGAATCTTGCAATCCCAAGTTCCTAGATGAATAGAAAGTCCAGGTAGACAGGATCCCCAGTATCGGGGCCACAGTTGTCTGACACATTGTTCCAACTTGTACTCCCCATGCAATGTGTGGGAGTAGTGTTGCCATCAACAGGGTGAACAGTCTGTGCACAAAGGCGAAAATCCAGAACAGGTTCAGGCTTCCTGGGAGTTGCGCTTGGCCATCAGCCTCTCACTTTCCCCTCCTCGGACGACCCCTCTTCTTGGGGGGGGCCCTCTAGTGCAGGCTGCTGCGGTGCAGGGGACTCTCCGCCAGAGTCCTCCTCCCTCCCTGTGGCAGTTGCAGTTTGTTCGGTACCAGATGTTGTTGGCACACAGGGAGGTGTGGACTGGTTGCTGTTCATCTGGCGGAGGCATTGTAAAATGTCCCTGTGCACCGCCGTCATCTCATGTAGTACATCCCACTTGGACTCCACGCGGGTCATGTGGGAGTCCACACGTGACATGTGGGAGTCCACACGTGACATGTGTGACTCCACGTGGGACATGTGGGAGTCCAAGCGGGCATGATGGGCAGCCTGCTGCTGTTTGATGTCTCTGAGGAGCCCCACTACCTGGCTGAGCTCTCCGGGTGCTGGACTGGTACGCATCAGCTATGCGTACCAGTTGTGGGTCTTCATGCACACCAGCAACGTCTGCAAGCAGCGACCTCTGTCTCCCACCCCTCCCACCACCCCTGCTGACATGTGCAGTGTGTGCAGTTGCACGCACAGATAACCCTGGTCCACCTTGGGGGTTGGTGGTGGTGGTGGTGTCCATGGCCCCAGGTTGGTCCAGGGTCACTGCGCTGGTGTTGTTCCTTATTCTGTCCATGTCGGCAGGGATGGTATTCGTGGTGACAGTCGTTGGAGGGGTGGGTGCAGGGGGTGCAGCTGGTGGACCTGCTGGTGCTGCAGCTGGTGGTCCTGCTGGTGCAGCATGTTGACTTGCACCGGATGTGCCAGGTTGTTCTTCATCGTCCGAGGAGGACAGAGGCTGTACGACGCCAGTGAGCTCGGCATCCTCTTGAGCCTGGGACTGGGACTCCTCAGCGTCTGCTGCTGTGTCCCTATCATCACCTGTTTTTGGGAGACACAAACAATGTATGTCATGTTTCTGCAGGCATCAGTGGTTGACACACCTGACAGTTGTGACTGTGCCTCGGGTGCGGGCCTGTACATTGTATTGTCCTAAGTCGTCACAGTCAGGGGTTGATATTGGTGTGGCACATTGTCCTGCATTATTTGGGCATTTCTATGTATTCTCTGGGGTGTGAACATGGTCTGCATTGATTGTGTTTGGTTGACAGCCAGACCTCCTTCCCACCCACCCACCCACCCAGTCAGTTATCCCACCATGGAACGTGCTTGCATTGCAGGGAGTGTAAGTTGTCTCTCAGGATGTCAGTCAGTGGTGTCCTGCTGTTTGTTGGTGCACAGTTGGCAGCAGGGCCTTGTGCTCCCCACAGCAGTAGCCAGTGTCAGCCATCTTGTGAGTCCTTCTCCACTCCCTGTGATGTGAGCATGGTTCAGGGTGGTGTTGATGGGACAGTTGTGGGGGTGAGCTATGTCTGTGACTGTGACTCCCATCATGCTATTGCCTCCACCCCACTTCCCAGCATTCCCATACTTACTTGCTTTTGTGGGGAGTTCAGTGTGTGTGGGTGTGAGGGCAATGGCAAGATGGCTGACAGTGGTGTCCTGCTGTTGGTTGGTGTGCAGTTCCCAGCATGCCCTTGTGCTCCCCACAGCAGTAGCCAGTGTCAGCCATCTTGTGAGTCCTTCTCCACTCCCTGTGATGTGAGCATGGTTCAGGGTGGTGTTGATGGGCCAGTTGTGAGGCTGAGCAATGTCTGTGACTACGACTCCCATCATGCTATTGCCTCCACCCCCTTCACAGCATGCCCATGCTTCCTTCCTTTTGACTCTGCTTCCCTGTGGGGTGGGCTGGCTGTGCTGACAGGATGGCTGGGAGTGTTGTCCTGGCAGTTGTTTGGCTAAGAGTCCCAAGAGTGTCCCTGTGCTTCACACAACATAACCCAGGGTGGTGGTGCTTTGTGGGATCTTGTGTTGGGATGGAGGGCATTGCATTCTACCAGGTGGGTACTGTGGAGTTTGTGTTGGGGGGTGAGGGGAGGTGCTGGTGACTATGGTCAGTGCTGCAAGTCCCCCTTCCCACCCAGCCAGCCAGATATCCCACCATGGAACGTGCTTGCATTGCAGGGAGTGTAAGTTGTCTCTCAGGATGTCAGTCAGTGGTGTCCTGCTGTTTGTTGGTGCACAGTTGGCAGCAGGGCCTTGTGCTCCCCACAGCAGTAGCCAGTGTCAGCCATCTTGTGAGTCCTTCTCCACTCCCTGTGATGTGAGCATGGTTCAGGGTGGTGTTGATGGGACAGTTGTGGGGGTGAGCTATGTCTGTGACTGTGACTCCCATCATGCTATTGCCTCCACCCCACTTCCCAGCATTCCCATACTTACTTGCTTTTGTGGGGAGTTCAGTGTGTGTGGGTGTGAGGGCAATGGCAAGATGGCTGACAGTGGTGTCCTGCTGTTGGTTGGTGTGCAGTTCCCAGCATGCCCTTGTGCTCCCCACAGCAGTAGCCAGTGTCAGCCATCTTGTGAGTCCTTCTCCACTCCCTGTGATGTGAGCATGGTTCAGGGTGGTGTTGATGGGACAGTTGTGAGGCTGAGCAATGTCTGTGACTACGACTCCCATCATGCTATTGCCTCCACCCCCTTCACAGCATGCCCATGCTTCCTTCCTTTTGACTCTGCTTCCCTGTGGGGTGGGCTGGCTGTGCTGACAGGATGGCTGGGAGTGTTGTCCTGGCAGTTGTTTGGCTAAGAGTCCCAAGAGTGTCCCTGTGCTTCACACAACATAACCCAGGGTGGTGGTGCTTTGTGGGATCTTGTGTTAGGATGGAGGGCATTGCATTCTACCAGGTGGGTACTGTGGAGTTTGTGTTGGGGGGGTGTGAGGGGAGGTGCTGGTGACTATGGTCAGTGCTGCAAGTCCCCCTTCCCACCCAGCCAGCCAGATATCCCACCATGGAACGTGCTTGCATTGCAGGGAGTGTAAGTTGTCTCTCAGGATGTCAGTCAGTGGTGTCCTGCTGTTTGTTGGTGCACAGTTGGCAGCAGGGCCTTGTGCTCCCCACAGCAGTAGCCAGTGTCAGCCATCTTGTGAGTCCTTCTCCACTCCCTGTGATGTGAGCATGGTTCAGGGTGGTGTTGATGGGACAGTTGTGGGGGTGAGCTATGTCTGTGACTGTGACTCCCATCATGCTATTGCCTCCACCCCACTTCCCAGCATTCCCATACTTACTTGCTTTTGTGGGGAGTTCAGTGTGTGTGGGTGTGAGGGCAATGGCAAGATGGCTGACAGTGGTGTCCTGCTGTTGGTTGGTGTGCAGTTCCCAGCATGCCCTTGTGCTCCCCACAGCAGTAGCCAGTGTCAGCCATCTTGTGAGTCCTTCTCCACTCCCTGTGATGTGCGCATGGTTCATGGTGGTGTTGATGGGACAGTTGTGGGGGGGGGCAATATGTGTGACTGCGACTCCCATGATGCTATTGGCTACACTGACTTGGCCAGCATACACAGAATTCCTTCCTTTGAGTGGTCTTCACTGTGTGTTGGTGTTGTTGTGGTGGCTACATGTGTGGATGTGTGTGTTAGTTCTATTTGTGCCACTGCCTAGCTGTAGTTGTGGTTGTGTTTGTACATGTGTTGGCACAGTTGGATGTGACTTTTTTGATGGCATGTGTTGTGTTTATCTGACTGACATACACATTTTGGGATGATTCTGTTCTAGTTGCTGTGTAATTGCTATGAGTGCATGGTTTGACTCTCCCCTTGACAGTGATGTGTGTGTTTTGTGGCAGTTTATTGTGTACATTTGTTGTGTACTCACCAGGCTCTGGGATGTTCTCTAGTCCATATACGCTCACTGGCGGAAGGATGGCCCGCACCTTCTCCTCCCAGGGCCTGAGGTATATTGGCTTGGCAGGAGGGCCACTGCCGGTGTGTTGGCTGTTGATGTAGTCTATCTTCAGCAGGTCCCGTACCCTCCTGCGCACGTCATACCACCTGTTCTGGATGTCCGTCTTTGTGCGCCGACATGGTGATTGGGCGTTCACCCTGTTGATGATCCTCTCCCACATCTTGGTTTTCTGCGACATGGGGGTCTGTTGGACCAATGTGCCAAACAGCTGTGGCTCCACCCTGAGGATCTCGTCTACCAGGACTTCCAATTCACAATCTAGGAACTTGGGATTCTTCTTGGGGGGCATGGTGATGGTTGGTGATGGTGGGTGATGTGTGTGTTGGTGTGCAGGTGAGGGTGTGTGGGTGTGTGTTGTGCTGGGTGTATGTGAGGTAGGTATTTGTTGGTGTGCTGCTGGTGTGTGGCTTGTGTGAGGGATGAGCTGTGGGTGTGTGGTTGCTTTCTCTTGGGTGCTGGTAGTGGAATGGCATTTGCAAAGGCTCATGGTAGTGATTTGTGTCCTTTATATAGGTGGAGTTGTGGGTGTGTCTTTGTTCTCTGTCCCCACCCCCCCAGTATTTATTGGCTTGGTAATTGCTTGTTTGGCCTTTTTTTGGTTGATTTTTCCTTTGTGCTGTTTGTGTATGTTGGAAACGTTCTTGTGACCGAGTCGGACCGTGCATTGGTCTCGTACGGTGTTTTCCGCTTCGTTCACGCTGTGTTTGTGCAGTTTTGTATGCTGCGTACGCGTCGGTCGCGGTGTATTGTGTTGCTTCGGCTCGGTTTTGTATGCGTGTCGGTCGTACGGCTTGTCCTCCGTCCGACTCGGTCGTGTTTTTCGCGCCTTGCATCGTACTTTGCGGGTTGGAGTTGGCGGGTACGATTCGGTCGGATTTGTTCCGGGTGCGTGTCGGTCGGTTGGATTCGCGTGTTTTTCCGGCCGGATTGCTATTTTCCGAGCGGCTCGGTCGGTCGGCTTGGTTTCCTGACGTGTCGGTCGGATTTATCGCGGCTTGCATCGTACTTGGCGTGTCGGGCGCCACTGGTACGTGTCGGTCGGTATTTTTACCGGATCCGAGTCGGTCGGTGCTTTTTCCGGCCCGAATCGGAATCGGCCCCTAAGTATTGGATATGCAACTGACAGTACTTTTGCATACCAAGTAAAAAAACTGATAGCACTGGCCTATGTCCCAGTAATTGAGGTAGCAGAACACTATAACATCCTAATAGAAAGCCCCTACTACAAAAGAAATGAAGAAAAACTAAGCCCACTTTTAGATTACTTCGAAGATACCTGGGTGGGTAGGCTCCACAGATCAGGGCACAGAAGACTACCCAAATTCCACATTCCATGGTGGAATGTGTACCTGAGCACACTAAACAAACAAGCCAAAACCAACAATGCTGTTGAAGGATGGCATAATGCCTTCCAAGCAACAACAGGCAGAGGGACACCTACCCTACACAAACTACTGCAAGCTCTCCAAAAAGAACAAAGCTATCAGGAACTCAGAATGGAACAATCTGTGACCCAAATAGGCCCAAAACTCACCAAACAAACCAAAAAAATGTTTGAGTTACTACAAAGTCAGGTAACACTATACCCAAGCACAAGAGGCCTAGAATACCTATCACTAATAGCTAAAACCATACTTTAAAATATTAATCTACAGTAAATAAAAATAGTTTTCTACAAAACACAAACTGTATCTATACATATAATTTTTCTAAATTTTGTAAAATATAAATAATTTGTCATATATATTTAATTTAATAATATAAATATATATTGACATCTTAATTAAATTTTACAAAATATAACACATATTTAAAATATTATTCTCAAGATTGCCCTCCCACATTTATTAATTAAATTACTTACGGTTTCTGTAGCTGAAGAAAAGATATTCCAAAGATTGTTAATCCATCCAGGTATCTCTCAATCTAAACGAATGTAAAAATTAACCCAAAAAAAAATGCAAAAATCCAACTGTTTCAAAAATAATTCAGGGTCGATAAATACAACTAGATTAAACCATAAAAAACAAGAAAATATTTTTAAAAAAATAAACGCTTCAGGAAAACCCGAAAAATTAAGAAAGTGTTAAATAAATATTAGTATAAAATACTAATACACACTTCTTAATTAAAAAAATGCTATCTTCTTCAAAACGCGGCTCCGATAAATCCAACTCGATTAAACCATAAAAAACCCGAAAATATGTTTAAAAAAAAGAAACGCTGCTGGCAAACCCAAAAAATTAAGAAAGTGTTAAATAAATATTAGTATAAAATACTAATACACACTTCTTAAATAAAAAAAGCTATCTTCTCCAAAATGCGACTTCGATAAAAGACAACTTGTAAAAAAGTAAAGAAACAGACCCACACACACAAACATACACATACACTATAATTAAATACATTTAAAAACACATTTAGCACCATATACACACATTTCTCTACATATTCTAACCTCTCTACACTAGGCCTCAAACAGTAACTATAGATATCTCGCTAAAATATAACTAACAACTAAAACACACCAAAAACACAACCACCTAACACTAGACACACTACCTACCACCTAACTACATTGAAATACAAGTAAAAACTTAGTTTAATTAAAGAAAATTATACTTACCTTCCTCGACGCGACGCAGCTTCTAACCGCGAGCTTGTCCCCTCTGAAATGACCCAAAACAACAGTAAGCGGTTACAAAATAGTACCTGTAAAACAAACATGGCTGATTAAATAATAAAACACACAGAAATTAATTTAAAAACATGTAATACAGTAATAAATAAATTACTTATATGTTTTCTAAAAATATTAGATTATTGTACTTATATGTTAAAAATAATGTAACATTTTTTCTACATTGTAAAATTATAATAATAATTCATATAAACTATATTAATGATTATTATAATTACTTATTTATTTGTATCATTTACAAGGCTTTTAAAAAAATTTTACAAATGTTTTCAAATGTTACATAAAAACTTACCTTCTCAAAAACATGTTTATATAAAATGAAACAATGTAATAATTAATATTATTAATATTTCATACATTAATAATATTAATTAAAAATATATATTACATGTATAAAAATTGTTAACCACTTAAAATGTGAATATTTTGTGACTAAGGGGTCTATTACGATGGCGGGCGGACTTTGTCCACCCGCCACCGTAACGGTACACGGGACCAACCGCCAGAGGTGCGGCGGTCCCGCTATGGCAATTAGTATGCGACCGCCACCCTTGCGGTCGCATCCCGCATATTTTACATTGCGGCGGGCGGTGCTGTAAGCAGCACCCGCCGCAATGCAAAATATGCATGTTGTGCATTGGCATGCACAATGTGACAGGCACCGCACGGTGCCTGCCACCTTGTGCGTGGCAATGAAGGGGGGTACCATAGGTACCCCCCAAGTGCAGCCCCCCATCCCCCCATCCCCCGGGGGCCCACAACGGGCCTCCAATGCCACCTGCATGCCTTTCCATGGCGATTCTCCACCATGGAAAGGCAGGCATCATATGGATGGCAGTGCCTGCAGGGCACCGCCACCATATTGAGGTCCTCTTTCCGTCCGTCCGGCAATCCGACCGGTGGAAAAGCGGCGGACGGTCTTTCCGTCCGCCGCGGTACCCCCGCCATACTAATATGGCGGGGGGTAAATCAGGTGCTGATGGCGGGCGGATCGCCCGCCATCGTAATAGACCCCTAAATCTGTATAATGTTACATGGTTTAATTTAAACAAATTATGTATATAATTACTAACTGTAAAACATGCAAAAATGAACTGTAAAATTATATTACAAAATTAATGTATGTTACAAAAATGTTCTAAACTAAAATAACATAAATGTTTTCTGCAACAAAAGATAAATACCTGTATCCTAAAATATAACAATGTTAAAAACATGTATATTCAAAAATATATTATATGTGAATAAACATATATCCAAATTACTTTGTTTCAAAAATAAAAATATGTATTTATTTTGTATGTTTCCTCATGTGTATAATATTGCCTTAATAAAATATGTTTTTTTACTCTAAGTATCTTATTATTAACAAATAAAGATCATTTAAAACTTTACAAGTCTGATTTTTTTTTATTGATTAATTATTATTAAATATTTTCCTAAAATGTATATTTTAATGCAATGTATATATTTTTAACTAATATGTATTATCAAAATATATTGTTATAATTATTGTAATTATAAATATAAAATAAAATATTATACATACACATTACTACTACAGATTATAAAAATATTTTAAAGTCACACACCTATAAACATATATAATATAACATTTCTACACCAATTACTATAAATTATATTATAAATTGTGCTCTACAGTACACATATATAATTTACTATTCCCACTCCAGTTAGTATTAAGTCAGGGAAGGTGCTGGACACTAAGGGGTCGATTCCGATCTCGGCCTGAAGCGCACCTAACACTATTCGTCCGGAAAAAAACCGAGCCGAACGCGTGTTTCCCGACCGATTCGAACATTCGTACGAACGAGCAAGTACGATGCGCATAACTGCCCAGATCCCGACCCAGCCGTACTTACCCAATCCAGCTCCTGTTCCCCGCCCGAGCCGGATCCGTAAACGCAGAATCGAGTCGCACGGAAGCCAAAATACAGCACCTTCCGGCCGGACCAGTACGATGCGCCTTCCGTGCGCGCCGAACCCGTCGCTACGTCCGGCATGTCAGAGCATCCGGGAGAGCCGCACATAAGCTCCGATTCGCGCCACAAGACGATCCACGGCTACGAGACGAACACGCCAGCCACGAGTACGAGTCGAAGCAACGAGAAAGCCGAACGAGACGAACCAACCATGAATCCCATCGCGCAGGTCCTACCAATACTCTACATCTATTACCGGAACAGGTACGGACGCGTACGGCGCAGAAGGTAAGTTAAACACCCACTACACAAACAAACGACATGTACCCGACATATAACACACACACATAGGGATGCAGAAATGACTTACACTAGCAACAGCAGAACCATAGGGGCGGGATGTCTATCACCAATGCCATATACACCCATAGGGGCCTGGATGCCAACCACTAACACCACCCCTACTCATGGGGGCTGGATGCCTGTCACTACTACCATCCCCACTCATAGGGGGATGGATGCCTACCACTACCACCACCCCTACTCAGGGGGTGCTAGATGCCTGTCACTACTACCATCCCCACTCATAGGGTGATGGATGCCTACCACTACCACCACCCCTACTCAGGGGGTGCTAGATGCCTGTCACTACTACCATCCCCACTCATAGGGTGATGGATGCCTACCACTACCACCACCCCTACTCAGGGGTGCTAGATGCCTGTCACTACTACCATCCCCACTCATGGGGGCTGGATGCCTACCACTACCACCACCCCTACTCAGGGGTGCCAGATGCCTGTCACTACTACCATCCCCACTCATAGGGGGATGGATGCCTACCACCAACACCACCCCTACTCAGGGGGCTGGATGCCTACCACTACCACCACCCCCTACCCAGGGGTGCTAGGTGCCTGTCACTACTACCATCTCCACTCATAGGGGATGGATGCCTACCACCAACACCACCTCTACTCAGGGGGCTGGATGCCTACCACTACCACCACCCCTACTCAGGGGGTGCTAGATGCCTGTCACTACTAACATCCCCACTCATGGGGGGCTGGATGCCTACCACTACCACCACCCCTACTCAGGGGTGGCTGGATGCCTGTCACTACTACCATCCCCACTCATGGGGTGCTGGATGCCTACCACTACCACCACCCCTACTCAGGGGGGGCTGGATGCCTGTCACTACTACCATCCCCACTCATAGGGGGATGGATGCCTACCACTACCACCACCCCTACTCCGGGGGTGCTAGATGCCTGTCACTACTAACATCCCCACTCATGGGGGGCTGGATGTCTACCACTACCACCACCCCTACTCAGGGGGGCTGGATGCCTGTCACTACAACCATCCCCACTCATGGGGTGCTGGATGCCTACCACTACCACCACCCCTACTCAGGGGGGGGCTGGATGCCTGTCACTACTACCATCCCCACTCATGGGGTGCTGGATGCCTACCACTACCACCACCCCTACTCAGGGGGTGTCAAATGCCTGTCACTACTACCATCCCCACTCATAGGGGGATGGATGCCTACCACCAACACCACCTCTACTCAGGGGGCTGGATGCTCACCACTACCACCACCCCTACTCAGGGGTGCTAGATGCCTGTCACTACTAACATCCCCACTCATGGGGGCTGGATGCCTCACCACTACCACCACCCCTACTCAGGGGGCTGGATGCCTGTCACTACTACCATCCCCACTCATGGGGTGCTGGTTGCCTACCACTACCACCACCCCTACTCAGGGGGCTGATGCCTGTCACTACTACCATCCCCACTCATAGGGGGATGGATGCCTACCACTACCACCA
>CAWUFW010029133.1:0-19718 GCA_963921515.1 Calotriton arnoldi | reverse complement strand
TGAGATCTTGACGAATACTGAGGAGAACTCTGGCATATTTCAAGTTACAAATTCCTCTGATATAGGCCTTGAAGGCCTCGCACAGGGTACAGGGTCTCTCAACAGATCCCACATTTGTGGTTAAGAATTCAATAATAGCCTCTAGGACTTCAGAACAGAAGAGGGTGTTGCATAGCGTGCCCTCAAGGAATGCCAGTTCTGGACTATTGGATCATGTATAGGTATAGTTAGTGTGATTAAGACCAGAGAATGGTCCGACAGTGTACAAGGGAAGTATGCGCTAGAGTGCAAACATAGAAGAGCCCTGGGACAGATATGAGTGATCTATGCGAGTCCATACAGTATGTGGGGTGGAATAGAATGTATAGTTGCGCTGGCGGGGGAATTTATGGCACCATGCATCCAAAAAATGAAATGAGTGGAGTAGATCCATGAGTGTCTGCAGTGACTGAGGTTCAGTAATGAGTGTAGAGCCAGCAGAATCAAGCTCTGGATGGCAAGTAAGGTTGAAATCCCCCCTAATAATGTAATCAGCCTGAAATTGATAAATCTGTGCAGATAAATCAAGAAAGAAATCAGGAGAGTCGACCTGACCCAGCAGTTCTCCAAGCACAGGCAGTTATTGCCCAGAGGGTCAGATGTATTCTTGATCATTTTGAAGGGGCTCCTACTGTGTATTAGGATACAAACTCCATTGGAGTAGAAAATGTAATAAGAGAAGTATCGGTTTGAACCCTATGAGGAAGCCTAAGTACATTCTGGTCTAGGTGCTAAATATGTTTCCTGGAGGAAAAGCAGCTGAACTCCAAGCAGGTGCAAGTATGCAAGGACTGTTTCCCTTTTTGGGGATTGTTCAAACCTCTAATGTTCCACGTCATACAAGAGAGGTGAAATGCAGTGTCGCTAACAGTGTGTGAAGATGTAATGTTAATGGAAATAATAAGGTAAGAGTAAGGATGTTATAAGTAGACCTAGTATGTACCACAATAGTGAATAGGCATTATTGAACAAAAACACAACTACCCTGCCCGCCCACCCACTAAGTCCAAATGGAGAATCAGAGATCATAAATAACCCCAACAAAGAACAAAAGCACAAACATGGTGGTATATAATTCAGGGGGTGACAACGCCCTGGGGAGCAGGGTCCAATAAACAGTAACAGTGATATAGGATTAAAGCATTGAGCATACTGTCAAATATCGCACATTAAATAACTAAAAAGAGATATTTATAATGGAGGCCAAACAACATGTACATAGTAGGAGAGAGAGCTATAGGTGAAGAGTCATATGCGGGTGAGCATGTAGATGTATCCAGGAAGGGGAGGAGCTTCTTAAGATAAGTTTGCACCAGGTGAAGCAGGGGATAGGGCAACAGAAGTCACAGCACTAGGACTGCCGGCAGGTGGGGATCAGCCAGATGAGTGTGTCTTGCAAAACTACACAGCATCCATAGGGGTTTTGAAGATGTGATGATGGCCATTTAGTTCCACCTGGAGTTGTGCTGGGTAAAGCATTCTATATTTCAATCCAAGTTTTTGGAGAGAAAGTTTAGCATCAGCAACTTGCATAGGGCCTCCGGGACCCTGGGTGTATAAACTGGATGAAGGGAAACAGCAGAGCCCTGATATTGCAACGGACACTTGGCACGAGCCAGGTGCAATGAAGTGTCCTGATCGATAAAGTTGAGAATCCTGGCGATTATCTGCTGCGAGGGGCACCAGGATTTGTCCATGGCCCGAGCATTCAGTGTGTCCTCTGAACCACAAAGGTATCCGTAAAGGGGTTCTGCCAAAGAGTCTCATTAGGAGATTTTCTACAAAAGCATCCATGCATCTGGTATAAGTGGATCTTGGTATGCCTGCTATGCGGATGTTGTTGTGTCGGTATCTTGCCACTAAATCTTTGTTCTTTGCAGCTGTGGTTTTGAGAATATGCTCAACATGCTCAACATGCTTCAGCATCGCAGTGCTATCATCCTCTATCTCTGAAGTCTGGTGTTCCGCCCCCTTCATTCTGGCATTATGACGTTCCAAGCTTTCAGCCATGCTGTCTAAGCGAAGCGTCAGAGTATCGAATCTAGATTCAGTTGTCTTAAAGCTGGCTTGGAGTTCAGACAGCATTGCAGCAGTGCCATCGGGGGGGGGTCGGCCATTGCGTGCTCCGAAGTGTCTTCAGAGCTAGTGTATGAATGCTGGCAGTGCGGGGTTATGGCTGGTTGAATAGTAATTTGCTTCTGTTTAGGATTGCTGCATCCCATTTTAACGATATTGCATGTGATATTGATATGCACCACAATAACCAAGAAAAACACGAAGGGGAGGTCAAGTTATAAAGCATATTCTGGGAGACAGTCATGTTGTGCAGTTATGCACAGGTACCATTAATCTACAGCTTAACAGCAAAGGAGTGAAATTGGCCTTCAATACCACATAAGTTAATCATTGGTCGTGAAACTTGTGTAGAGAGAGGGAGAGGAGTGAATAACCACCCCAAAATAAAGTTTCCCATTAGATCACTCCAGTGACTAAAAACAGGTAAGGATGTCCCCAAAAAACACCAAGGTGAGTAGATCAATAGGAGCAGGTGAGATTAGGATTGTGACTGTAAAGCAGATCTCTCAGGGACTGCAAGGGCAAAACAAACATGTAGGGTAGAGCAGTGGTGCCGATGCAAATCACACACTTCATTTGAAGTAAGCAGGAGTCTTCCCTGTCTCGTGCTGAGGAGGCCGGGACCAAGACGCAGCGAGAATCTAAAGGCTCGGGACTGTAACCAGGTCACACATGGCCTCCGGCCCAGACAATCACCGCAGCAGCAGGCGGCCCCAGTCGCTCAAGGGGGACACCAGGACCCAGGGCAAAGTGAATCTGGAGAGGTCACTGGAACAGGGATGGGCCCATAATGAGCTCAGTGTAGGCTCCGGACCCGGAACTCACTGCCCAGCAGGTCTGGTCCAGCCTCAGCAGCATCCTGATCTGTGGTATCCAGCCTGCTACATCTGGATGACTCACCAAGGCAGGTATGACTCCACTAGGGTGAGGTGAAGGCAAGGAACAACTGCGCCACCAGCACTTACACCATGGCCCCGCCCTCAGGCTCACCCGAGGGCGCTGTCCCCGTGGGGCCTCCGAAGGCTTCATCAGGCCGCGATGGGTGGCACTGCAAATATGGATCGAATGGGGACCGCAAAAAAGCCAATGGCAGCCACTTTCGGCTAAAACATGTTTAATAAACGCACATTATCGAGAAATGGCCATAGCAGAACTGGAAGCTGTTCAATGAGGCAGGTACTCGAGCATTGTTCTCTGGAGCTTTAATGCCATGTGGCCATCTTGGTTGCCAGCTTGGCCACACCCCCCGTTTGAACTATACACATTGCTTTTACTATAGATCTGCATATTATGCAAGGATGATAGATTATGCAGCTCCCCCAGGGGAAAACACAATATACTAAAAAAAATCCCACATCATCTATAATTTCTGCATAATCTTAAAATGTATATAACAAAGGAGCTCACATGTTTCCAAATTGACCCCCCTGCCTACATTACTTTATTTTTTTTTACAAATTCATTGGGTCTCCATGAGTGCCGCGATCATCCCCCCTATATTATTTTTTTCAAAGTTCTCCTGGGGTGCAATAACACCACCAGACAAAAAAATACTTTTTCCCAAAAAGCATGCCCCCAAGGGGGTGCGGCCCATTCTCCACGAGGGCGAACTCCACAAACACAGGTCTCCGGTGACCTAATGGTTTTCCTGGCTGTGGATTGCAGAGCGACTAGGACCCACAGCGAGTTTCAGAAAGGCATCATTGGAAAGGGGAAACCTGGGGAGATATTGCAGCTCCCAAAACACCATTAGACCGCAGATCAAGAACTCATCTCTTGTCTTCTTTGCTGAATCTGTGACATCAGCTCGCAGCATCACAGATGGTGGGATGTGTGCTATGTGGAAGCGATTCTGCATCTCTCCTGCCCTTTGTTTAAAAAAAAAGAAATCTTCCAGGATCCTTTCTAGCCCTCCCCAGTGTCAGCCAATGGCCAACAAATGCACTAGGGAGGAGGTGCGGGAGTTTGGCGACATCTGTGCCAAAATTGCATAATAATAATAATAATAATATACTGAAAATGATAATAATAATAATAATAATAATTTAAAAGCAAATCTATACCAGATCATTATTGTGCTCCCTGAACAAAGCAGAGTATCTTAAACTGGATGCACTTGTTCAAGTAGAAAACTTGCATGTAAAATTATTTAAGATAATGCTAACTTGGCTCAGGTATTAATATGAAAAACTTATTTTAAAATTATATGTAGACAATATGTGCAAAATGCACCAGGCATTTATTTTTACTCAACTAGAATTTTCTTTAATAAAAAGATGTTTTTAGGGAATGCTGAACCATGTGGAAATGTATTTGATAGCTTGACCTTAATGTGACTTGTTTAGATTTTGTCATAAATGCAAAATGTGCTGAGCTTATAAAATGTATTCCTTTCCTAAGCTGCATATTCTTGATAAACCAAACTTGAACTTCCTATCCATCTCATGTTCATATAATGTGGAATAGAGAATTATGCATTTAACAATAAGAATGCCATTACTTAACTAGAGATATGAAAGCAAATGTTTCTGTCTTTAGCGTAGTTCATTATTCCTCAGTGAAACATTGAATAAATGATAGAATAGACACTGGAATAGACTTCCCTGGGAACCAAGGTTAGACGTTATCAGTTATACAAATGTTTAGTACTGTCCATTACAAATTTGATAGTGGACTGTGAACTCCATGTGTTTACCGTGAGAAAGGAAGAACAAAGCTGCACACCATCAGAATATATCTTTCCATTGGACCTGAGTGATCGGATCTGTAACTTTGTGTCAGATGCACTAACCTGAGATATCCTGAACCCAGTGGGAATGATGCTCGTGCTTGTCCTACAATGCCCCTCACTGCGAAGCGGACCGCATTTTTGCCAGCCCATGTCACAATGAAGGGTTTGGGGGAATGGGACAAAATAATAAAGAAACAAGATCTGTTCCGTTGGCTCACTGGACACCCTTGTCTGTGGTTGACGGGTAGGAATCGCCCTTGACTTAATACCAGGTGGGGGTTGAGGTTGTGGTGCCCACTATGATATAAACATAAACATAACCATAACAGAATTACCCACAGATCATCAAACCTAATGCAAGAACTCCCCTACGCATCCTCCCACACTCCTTTCAGTATCTGAATTACCTTTTCACCCAACTAGATCAGCAGGTAGCCTAGGATCTTGGTTCAGGAGGATGGCAGGCTGCTGTTTTTAGTTAAGTCACTGAATAATTGCCTGAGGAAATGGAGCCCTTCTCCAATCCGAAAGTTCTGTAAGGCACCCTGCACACATGCCCCACAATAATTAACTGTCCAGATCTGAACCAGGTAAACCCTCGGGTTACTTCACCCTCCAACTATCCCTGGTGGCTATCCCTAAACAATGCAGCAAGCTGGGCATAAGATGCTGAGGGCAGTGTCATACATGCTAACGGTTGTAGGCCTGTATCTACTGACTTGCTACCTTTGCTGAGAGCTGCTGTGGCGATATTCTACTGTAAGGTGTTCAAGATGCCCCCATGGGCGACTGGTGGTGCAATTTACTGTACAGTTTCAGACATGCCGATGTTCACTGCATGTCCGTGACACAGGATGACATGTTGATGTCCACTGCAGACACGTGACAAAGGATGATGCGCTAGTGATCTTTGGAGGCTCATGACTCAGGGTCCACTACATGCCGTTAAGATGAAGTCCAATGATGACTGGAGCTGCTCTGAAGATGTGACCAAGGCCACTCAGATTCCTGATTGCCTAACAACCGGGTGCGGCGAGGAGTGCCTTTATAGTCCCTGTCCAGTTAAGATGGCTGCTGATTGGGTGACTTATTTCTTGGTTGTATAATCACCAGGCTAATACAATGACTGTTCTGGGTGGCTCATTTCCTGACTGTATAATCATCAGGCCCAGTCTGGGTGACTCATTTCCTGATTGTGTAATCATTAGGCACAAAGGACAAAATAATAGTGTCAACACAACAACTACACATAAACTATATGGGGTGAAAGCACACAGAGACACCACATAGTTGAATATTGGTTACAAATTTGGGTTTTTTGTAGAGTACATACTCCAAGATCGCATAGCTCCTGTTCAGGGATGCACATTTCGACAAGCGTCATATATGGTGGTGTGTGTTCCCATGACACTTTGTTGTCAGCATGTTCTCATATATTTTATATTAGTGTGTGTTTCTAGTTAGCTAACACCTTAGCTTTTACCCTTTGACAGAGACCATCACTTTCCCTTGCACCAAGAGCTATTTGCTGTAAGCTACTGCTGATGGCGGATCACTGACATAACATCGACACTCCAAATATCGATCTACAAAATTATCGACACACAAGTATCAATATCATAAATATCGATACTCTATACTTATTTTAAAAAATACACAATTATCGACACAAAATTATCGTCAAACATTAACATCGATATAACTTATATTGATCAAAAAAATATTGTAATAACTAATATCAAAATCATTAAATAAACATACAAAATGACACAAATATCGAAAACAAAAATATAGATCACACTAATATTGCCCCAAAAAAAATATCAACTCCTTAAAAATATTTTTTACAACATCATATATAACAAACATAATATAAACAATATCACAAACACCCACAACTCATTAAATACATACATTTAACACTAAATACATTTTAATTCAAAAAAATAAATTTAACATATTTAAACTCAACAAATGTATTATACTTACAAACACTATATATAAAATAAATATTTTTTTATATACATGAATGTAAAATAAAATACAAATAATGTACTATTACACTTTTAAATAAAGTAAGAATAAAAAAAAGTTCAACTGAACATTAATTAGCGTTTCCCATATAAGGAAAAAACTGCCAAATTATTTGAAAACATTAGTAACAACCAATGAAAAATACCTAAAACTAAAATAACCCAATAAGATTGAAAGCACAATTAAACAAACACTATATAAACAAAAGAAAATGTAACATTATTTCATGCTCCAACTACAAAACCAAGAATAAGGGGAACCTCTGCCGGATTGCTGCTGCAACACTGAACTTCATCACTGAAAGCTCTGAATGAAACTTCAAAAAGTAAGTAAAATTTCTATTTAATGTTACAACTGCATAAAATAATCGTAAAGCACTTTTTATAACAACTCATGGGGTCAATACGATGGTGGTCGGACTTTCGTCCGACCGCCATCGTTGCCGTAGTGGGTCTGGCCGCCTACGAGGCAGCCTACCCACCAACTGCATTACAATGCGACCGCTACCGCTGCGCTTGCAGGCCCTTTTTTTGCATTGCGGCGGGGATGCAATCAGCATGCGGTGCCTGCCACTTAGTGCATGGAAATGAGAGGGGTACCATGGGTACCCCCCAGTGCACCACCACCTCCCCCCAACACAAGAGGGGCCCACAACTAGGCCCCGAAACCAATCCCGCCAGCCTTTCCATGGCGGTTTTGCCGCCATGGAAAGGCTGGCTACAGCCAGCATCGTAATTTGGCAAACGGTGCCTGCTAGGCACCACCAGCATTTTAGGCATGCTGACTGCTCCGCCAGGCAATAGGTACGATTGCCTGTGGCGGAGGCGTGGCGGGCAGTCTTTGTGACCGCCGCAGTCGGAAAGTGATTCCCCCCGCCATCGTAATGTGGCAGGGGGGAAAATTGCTGTCCGTTGGCGGAGGGCCTGCCACCGCACGGCTGGCGGTGGCGGGCCTTCCGCCATCGTAATCACCCCCTAAATAATTAATGTATATTTTTTCTTAATTATATCTCCTCTACAGAAACTTCAACACATACTCAACTACCTTCAAACATCATCCAAAATCCACCTTGCCAAAAACGTAAGTATAAATCTCAATTAAACTATTAAAACAAGTAAAATTCCCAACCCAAATCGCCCACTAACCACACAAACCCCAAAATGAAATAAATGCTGTTAAACACATTTATTAAAATTTACATGTTGCCAGGACAGCGAGAAGTTACTTTCGGGAATAAGGACGTCGCTAACGGGCAGGATTTTGCCCTGGGAATTCCCTTCTCATCCAGCGCAATAAACTGGAGGAAACACACTGGATATTGATGCAGTAGGAATAAGACTGTTTCTGTTATTTAAGCCCTGATGAAGTTCTCCTTGAAGGAACGAAACGCGTTGGCTGAGCTATATGTCATATTGAAATAAAGAAAAGAATAAGTTGAAATAAAGGTTTTGAAATGACAACAGTGTTTTGGACTTCAATACCTGGCGCACCCCCGCTTGCTTCAAACATTTATTAAAATTTACATTTTTCTTCTGCAGGAAGTCAAAATAAACACTAAAGGCAAGCACCAACAGAAACACCTCAGCGTCAAAAAAGTCAACATATTCACACATGTAAGTATAATGTTGTATATAAAAACCTGTAATAAAATTATAACAATTACAATACATTTAATATTTTTTATATACATTTCTCATAGAATTTGAAACATCAAAAGGACTGAAGGTGCCAAATTCATAACTTCCCAGAAAGGAAAATATTTAATATGTTATATGGAATATGTCTACACCCAGGAGAAACAAAGTTAATAGGAAATGCAGCACATATTATTCTAATGCATGTTATGGGAGGGCTACAACTAAAGAAACTACTGTGTTACATGTTAAGGAATATAACTGCCCCCCTAACATAGCTGAACTAGAAGTGAGAGACGCTTTAGACACTCTGAAAGAAGCTAGCACTAGCTCTCAAAGACCTACTACTGAATTATTAAAATATGTACTCTCCAGAGTTCCAGAACATGTAACTGGCCAATTACCCTCTGTCTCAACGTTGAAAAGGCTAATAGCTAGAACAAAAAAAAACAACCGCTGCCACCTCACCTACCCCCAAAACTTTCAGTGAAATACAAATACCACCGGAACTCACTGTAAGTCATAATGAAGAGCAATTTCTACTTTATGACAATAAATCTAATGACAAAAGAATTATTATATATGCAACTCCCACAAACTTACATAAACTACAGAATTGTGAGACATGGATGATGGACGGAACATTTAAAATATGTCCCAAACCATATTACCAATTATATACAATCCATGGACTGTATCACAATACCAACATCACCTTTATATATGCCCTCTAACCATACAAACAAACCACTACCTAAGTAAAGCAAGAAACTAATAATTACTACCCTCAAAAAATTATCATAGACTTTGAACAGTCAATGATACAAGCCATCCTGAAAAACAACCATCACACAGCAATCCAAGGTTGCTATTACCACTTTAACCAATGCATTTGGAGACACCTTCAAAAATCTACGCTCAGTGTAGAATATGCAAGTAATAGCAATTTTGCATATGAAATAAAAAAACTAATTGCACTACCATACGTACCAATAACTGATGTAGCAGAACACTACAATCTCTTAATGGAAAGCCCATACTACCAAACAAATGAACAAAAACTAAGTCCCCTACTCGACTATTTTGAGGACACCTGGGTGAGAAGGCTACACAGATCTGGACACAGGAGACAGCCCAAATACCACATACCATGGTGGAATGTATATAACAGTACCCTAAACAAAGAAGCAAAAACTAATAACGCTGTGGAAGGATGGCATAATGCTTTCCAAGCCACAACAGGCAGAACCCAACCAACCCTACATAAATTACTACAATCTTCCAAAAGGAACAATGCTACCAACAACTAAGGGCCCGATCCCGATCTCGCTCAGAAAGTCCAACGGCCGACTCGGTCCCGTAGAGCTTTCCGAATGACTCATGCTCCTGGGCTCCGAATGCCCGAGTACGATGCAAGTACGTGCTGACGGACTTGGGTCGCTCGGAGCCCCATTGAAGTCAATGGGAGCCTGTTGTACATTGCCTACATAGGCCTCCATTGATTAAAAAGTATGTCACGGAAAAGGGTACCCCTGTTGTGGGGATGCGTTGGTGCCCCTGCACCGTACCTGCATGTGCCCTGTGACCGAGTCACAGGGCTATGGGTGAAGGGGGCCCCGCTATGGCCCCCCGACGTCCCCTTCCCAAAGCTTTTTCGAGTCAGAGGCTCCGAGTCGATCCGGGTGCTCGACACGTGCATCGTACTTGGTCGCTCGGAAATCGGACCCATTGCGCTGCATGAGTCGGCCATGTTGTAGTCATCTGGAGGGCTTCGCTGACGGGTACGAGTCGCTCGGAGCACAAGGTGATATTCACATCGTACTCACTCGCTCGCACGGCGGGACGCATCGGTCGGAAATCGCACTCGTGATTCGGACTCGCTCCTGACAGATGCCGTCAGGAGCCCTTCCGAGCGAGATCAGAATCGGGCCCTAGGACTTCAACAGTCTATAACACAGCTAGGTCCAAAATTAACTAAACAGACTAAAACAATGTTCGAGCACCTACAATACAAAGTAAGACTCTAAACAAACACTAAAGGGCTCGAATACCTAGAAACAATAGCCAAATCCCTACTTTAGAACAGTACATCAAAAACATAGCAATATCGTAATTGTGCATTAAATTCCTAAATAAACATTTCTCTGCAAACATATAAAATATAAAAATTATGTCAATTACCTTTAACCTACTTTGAAAAATTATTTGACATAATAAATATATTTTATATATTTACAAACGTCAATAAAAAGAACAAAAATTACATTTCCCTCCCATTACAAATAATTTAAAATTACTTACTTTTTTGTCGCTGAAGAATTGAATCCAAACTGCCATTAATAAATCCAAGCATTTAAAGATCCCAAAACTTACTTTAAACTACCCTAAACAAATGGAAATATACAACTGTAAAAAATATAATCCGGCGACAACGTATCCGTAGACTCCAATCCATTAAAAACCCAAAAAATTGAATTAAAAAAAGAAAAGCTCCAGCAAAGCCCAAAAAATAAAGGAACTGTAAAATAATTATTAGTTTACTAGAAACTAATACACAGTTCCTTAAAAAAAAAAAGCATGCTTCTCTCAACGGCAACTTCCAAAGGACAAAAACCTGTAAAAAAACAACACAATCCCTCCCGCACAAATACTCAATAAAATCATTAAAAAAACACACTAATAACTCCATATTCTAAACATATTTAAACATATAATACATATCCTAACACCTACCTATCAACGAACTAACCAAAAGCAAAACAACTAACTAAACCGCACCAAAAACATTAATTTCAAACTACACATACACTATACAGTACTCAACTACCTTCAAACTACACCTAAATTAAGCCTAAAAGTAATAAAATTAAACTTACCTTGACCGATGCGACGCAGCTTCCAACCGGATATCACTTCTAATCGCGAGCTTCTCCCCTCAGAAATGACCTAACACAACACAGATAGCCTACAAAATACAACTTAGTTAAGAAAATGGCTACCTAAATGATATAACAAAAATACTTTTTTACATTAAAATCGATGTACATTATAAATGCAATACTAAATTTTTTTTTTAAATGTATAATTAATATTACTAATGAACTATAGTTTTTTTCATTACTGTTAAAACATGTTAAACTATAAACATAAATATTAGAAAATAAATAATTTTTATTATTATACATTAAAATAAAATATGTAAATTTACCAATGTGATTTAAAAAATTATAATGTTTGCTAAAAATGTGTAAGTGAAAAAAATATTTTTCTTTATCAAAATGTTTTCTTACCATAATAAATTTATTTATATTTACTACTTCAAATCAGATCAAATCAAGCTTTATTCGATTACTTACATAAAATAATCATAAAAGCACATAAAAAGAAATTACATTATACTTTTCACTTCATCAGGAAATTTTTAAACTCTAAAAAAGGGAAAAAGTATAAAATCCAAAACCATCAGTTTAGTCACAGATAATAATCCATTCGCTTGATCTCACTTAAAAAATAATCTCATATCATAATAGTTTTCCTACATTTAAAACATTTTTTTAAAGCGCTATAATGGAAGTAATAACAAAATCGTTCTCTAGGAATTGTAGGACCAAGAGTGCGGCACGACATTGCCTGAGACCAAGAGATCTTAGGATCCAAACGATCCATCTCCTTCTCTGCACGGAATAAAATTTACAAAAGAAAAATACATGCAATGTCGACTGTGGAGACAAGTCATCGCACGGACATTTACTCAACAATCTGGACCAATCGTTCAGTTCGGGAAAACTAATTTTTCTATGTATAAGGCTTAATCTAAAGTGCATTAACAGAAATCTATCATGGTCTCCTACAATGATCCTTAAATATGGCTGAATACTGGATGTGGTCAAAGTAAGATGGTGCGCTTGTACAGTTGATTTTGTCATATTTGTACTGTTTCTGTTTGCTTCCAGTAAACGCAAACAGCTATTTTTAAGATCTTTTCTAGCTACAGTGCACATGGTGTTGGGGTCATTATAATATTCTGGGTGGCCAAGGTTACATGTGAATTGTTTTATATAATTTAGCCACCTAATGTGCTTGGCCCCATCTAACCCACAACTGTCCGTCATAATTTGGCGATTAAGTAATGTTTCCTCCGTGGTCCAAATCCTATGCCAAAGTAAGACTGGCTGGATTTTTATAATGTCCGCCAAATATGGCATGCCTAGTTCTGTATGGCAAATGTGTGTGGAAGTGCTGGAAGTGCTGGCAGGGACAGCTAACAAAAACCTGAAGAAGGAGTTCTCGGCAATCTGTAAGGAGTTGATATCGACATGCCCCCAAACACCAGCGCCATACATAGCAATAGAGACACACTTTGCTTTGTATATTTGTAGCAATTCTACTGGTGGGCGTGTACCCAGTTTTCTGCTAAAATTTGAAAGGGCTACAAGTGCCTATACAAATAGTAGTCTCCTGGTTTTAACGGCCTGAGTCCAAGTCTCCCCTTGATCTACTAAAATCCCCTGATATGAAAAGGTTTTTATGCATTCAATCTTCTCTGCTCTTATTGCTACCTGCCCCACACTTCATTATAAATGTTTTGGAGGTATTAACAGAGAGACCCAGATCACTCATGAACTTTGCAAAGCTGGAAACTACCCGCTGGAGACCCAGCGGGCTACGTGCCATGAGGACTGCGTCATCCGCGTACATTAATGCAGGTATGGGGCGTTTGTCCACTAGTGGTAGGTCCTGGCACTCTTTCTCTAATACCTGTCCTAAATCGTTTATATATAAAGTAAAGAAGAAGGGTGCCAGAACACAACCATCCTCACACCTCTCTTTATGCTAAATAATTTTGAACACTCCCCTCCTATCCCGTAGCGGACTCTTGCCATTGCCTCTGAGTAAAGCTGTCTTAAAAAGAGTAAAAGTGACTTGTCCACCCCCATTCCCTCTAAAATCTGCCATAGCTTCTCGTGAATGACACATTCGAAGGCTGCGGTTAAATCTACAAATGCTCAAAATAACCTACCCTTTTTGGCCTTTGTGTACTTGCCTAAAAGAATGGATAGATTAAGACCCTGTTCCGCCGTGCCCATTCCCTTCCGAAAACCGTATTGAAGGTCACTAATAATAGTGTTATCGTTGACCCATTCTTGTAGTCTGTTTAAAATAACTCGGCCCACTATTTTGACTGTAGAATCCAGTAGTGAGATTGGTCTGTAACACGCCGGATTCTCCCTGTCCCCTTTTTTAAATATAGGTACCAGTATCTATTCAGCCCGAGCTGATGGAAAATGGGTCAAGCAGCTTGCATTAATAACTTGTGTTAAAAACGGTCCCATAACAAAATGTTAGATTTAAAAAGATCCACAGGATACCGTCTGGACCAGGGTCCTTCCCTCCCATACTAGACATAATGACCTGATTAACCTCAGACAAATCGAAGTGTATATCAGGCCTACTTAACAGTAGTTCCAGCTCGTCAGGTGAGGCAACATTTTCAGATGTATCACTCGATGGGTCGTTATACAGTTTAAGAAAATGTTCCACCCATTCAGCCGCACTAATAGCTATCTCTATCGATGCTATGTCTTTATTGGCCAAAAAGGGTGCATTTACTGCTTTCCAAAAAGCAGTTGTGTCTCAGGTTTCAAAAGCTGTGTGTAAAGCATGCCAAGCCTCAACTTTTAGTGCATCTTTCCTTTCTTTTAATGCGCACCTGTACTCCCTTCTGGCCTCTTTAATATCGTCTCGATTTTTGTTTGAGTTAAGTAAAGTATATTTTAATTTTGAGTAGGCCTTAGTGCATTTAGAGTCAAACCACCCTTTATTCTGGATAGCTTTTTTGCTGGTCTTAACAAAAAGAACTTTTTTAAGGTACTCTGATATTGCACAAAAGCCTTTTATAACATCATTATGGGGAGTGGACTCCTCGAGGCAGGCGCGGAGAGCATCTCTACAATTTACCACAACCTTTCTTGTAAACTTGTCAGGATCCACTTTTTCCCAACGAAGAGCGTACCCATTTAGCCTACTCAAGGTTATATTTTCAACGGTGTGAGTTTGACTATCTCTTGTGCTTATCGCGTTGTTATGTACCATTAGACCTATGCTCAGAGGGAAATGATCACTCAAAGGGATCGAGTGGGTGACAAAATCCTGAACTCTAGGGGAATGTCTACTAGACAATAAGATAAAGTCTATAGTTGAGAATGTACCACAACCATTGAATGTAGGGCTGAAAGGAATTAGTGGGGCACATAAATTATTGGCAAATCCTAGGTCCACAGTAAAAATAATTTTGTTTAAAAGATCCCCATAGGTCGTATGAGGGAAATGTGATAGGCCTGTGTCTTCATCAATCGAAATGCCGCAAACCCCTTTTTCCACATGTTGACATAGGGCAGAGTTAAAATCCCCTCCCCAAATAGTAATTACTTCCTTTGTTGAGGAAGGCTTTGTAAATAACAACATAGTTTCCTAAGTACCTCCTCAATCCTATCGTGGGGGATGTTATTATAGAAATTCAACAAAGCAATACTAAGTGAATTGTCAACATCTATAGTGATGAATTGGAAGTACCTATTTATGACTTTTGATACAATCTTACTTAAGTTTATACAATTTGAAACATATGTGCATAAACCCCCCATAGCTCTCCCATGAGTTGAAGTAACTGCCGCCGTGTGAAATGTTTTGTAACCATTAATGTGTATAGGCTCTACCACCCATGTTTCCTGGAGGCTGATTATGTGGAATTTCCCAACAAAATCAAGCCACATTTGGTTGTTCACCTTGGTTTTTAAGCCTGCCACATTCCAGAACAAAACCTGACAAGTGCCTTTCCTCTTACACCTTTTACTCATCTCCATCTTATCTCTCTCAAGGGGTAAAGTGGGGGCAGCAGGTAGTGTTAAGGATGGAGGATGATCGCTATCTGGCTCTATATCGACATGCACAATTGGAATGTCCATAGCTTCTCTAGTATATGCTGACAGGCTAGATGTAATGTGTTGGTTAACAACAGGGGCGCTTAATGTTTTTAAAGGCAAATTGTCTAAAAATGTTATTAGTGTGGAATTCTGCCTTTTTTCCTCCATCACAGCCGACCTGGTGCCTTCTAAATGCAGTCAATCCACTTCATCTAGGCTTGGGAGGATATCAAAACGGTTGAATACTGGTATATTACATACAGGGCCATAATTAGCTATAAGATGCCTGCTAGCTGCTCTCGCATAATTGTTGTTAGCAGGCTGATAAAAGTATTCCAGAGGTACTAAATTGATGCCATGCACTGAAATAGAGTGGTTACCTGCTCTAGATAGCAAGGTTTGTGTGAGCTGCGGAGTTTTGAAAGTCAGAACCACACAAGCTCCATAGAGGTTCTTACGTCCTCTCCCTATCCAACTCACTCTTCTGGCCATTTTAAACTCAGAAAAGAGCCTCTCGGTTAAGCCAGTTTTAGTTCCCAGCCGGAATAATGATTTATTTTGCAGAGTGTCCCATGACTCCACGGCCCCAGGGGGTAGCCTAGGGACATTAGCAAGCACCACAGTATACGAGGTTACAGCTGGAGGTAGGTCCAAGAAAGTCGAATCGGATTCCTGGCTGTACGGGGTTATGGATGAACTCAAGGTATTTACACCTGAGTTCGGTAGGGAGTACCCTCCCCGGTTTTTACACTCCGCCGTTTGAACGCTGGTATTTTCGAGGAGAGAGTTGATATGTGATGGCCCTGCTGGTGCTGTCGTTACTAAGGGATAAAGAGTGGATTGTTTAGCGACCCATGTCTCCCCAGTATTTGAGTTATTACGTGGTACCGTAGATGGTGCTTGGGTGTGTGTCCGGCTGCTAGCTTCTGGATAGGCCGGGCCGGTATGACGAGTAATGTCCGGGTTTTCAGTATTTGGCTGGCAGTTGTTCCGGCATCTGTTTAGTGAATCTTCTATCCCTCCAATTTGACTAATTAAATTAGTTAAGGTTTCTCTAATAAAAGTGTCCAGTGTATCCAATTTGGCAGTTAATTTAGCGAAATCACTTTGAGTACACCCATTAGTGTTAAATATGAACTTTTCCTTATTGCCTTGATTACTTAGGGTGCTGGATTTTGTCTTTTTTGAGTGTCTTTTTTCGGGGTTTAGGGGGTATCAACCTTGACTCTAACAGTGGTACGTCTGTTGTTTTAGAAATAGCATCTGGGTTTCTAGATCGCTTTGTAGGTGGTTGGGAGTCGCTCTCCTGGTCACTCGCTGAGATGTGATCAGACACATTCAGTATGAATCCATTTGCGAGTAGCTTACTGCTGGGTGCTTCTATGGTGGGTGTTTCTGTGTCCTGCACTACCTCGTCAGTAATTTGGCCTAAAGCCGTACCAGTATTTACCGGGTTCATGGCCTCTTCTACAGAAATAATCTGCTGTTCGATAGCCCCCATTGCCCCCGTTAGGTAGTTCAACAGGGTCAGACGTGGTCCCCCCCTGCTTTTGGCTGTAATTTGGCCTGGGAGGTTGTTGCTTTCCTTTTACCCATCCTACCAAGGCGGGACAGAATATTGCGCGTAGGATTCTTTAAACAAACTCAGGCTGCGAGGCAAAACAATGACATATATTTTTGATGTCCACCAAGAGTAATCATACAGCCAGCCAGCGAGCTAGAAAATAAGTTCTGTCCAGTACAGTCCTGTTGAAGTTTATAGCCCCGATGAGATAGATGTACAAAAAATGTCCTATATCTATAAAGGCCAATGTCCCAACCCCCAAGGTGGTGAGAAGCAAAATAACAAGAAAGACTCACCCCCGCTGTTGTACTGAGTGTATCAGCGGTTAGCAGCACTCCGAAAAACAAGACGAAGAGAGTGGGCCCAGCCCAGCCTTGTCCAGTCTAGGACGGGCTAAGACGGGCCTGACTTGGCCCGGTCTTCGCCCGGGCCGAGCCCGGGCACACCCCGCGTGCGTCCCGCGATGCGGGACCGGCTCTGTGCTTTTATCCAGTCCGCCTACCTCCAGGGGCCGTAGGAAAGTGCTCAGTGCAGGTCCGGTGGCCAAGGGCAGGGACAGTCACTAAAGTGCTGGTGGAAACGGTGCAGAGCGGTCTCCTGTGATGCGGGACCGGCTCTGTGCTTTTATCCGGTCTGCCCACCTCCAGGGGCCGTAGGGAAGTGCTCAATGCAGGTCCGGTGGCCAAGGGCAGGGACAGTCACTAAAGTGCTGGTGCAAACAGTGCAGAACGGTCTCCCGCAATGCGGGACCGGCTCTGTGCTTTTATCCGGTCTGCCCACCTCCAGGGGCCGTAGGGAAGTGCTCAGTGCAGGTCCGGTGGCCAAGGGCAGGGACAGTCACTAAAGTGCTGGTGCAAACGGCGCAGAGTGGTACTTAAATAATATTATACAAAATATAATATTATTTATTAAAAAATATGCCAAAAATATAAGAAAGTCATACAATGAGAAAATTGTTAAAAAATGTCTGTTATTAAAAGTGTACACTGTATCTAATTATGTAATGCATATTTACAATGTAAATAAATATTCTATAACTGTTACCAAAAACCTATGTTATAAAAAAATATATAAAAACCAGTGAACAACTACACCTTTATTTGTACAAAATGTACATATTTACCAAGTACTACATTATAAAAAAGTTAAAATTGTTTCATGCTGACTATACTTAAAAACTATGTTTATGTTGAAATATGTACTAAATATGTAATGTATCCAAAAATAACAAATGTATTATTATTTCTCTTTATGACAATATATATATTAAAAAAAGTTTAATAAAACAAAATGGATATTATTTATTTGCATGAATCTTTGAATGAAAATAAAAACTTTAATAAAATATAAAAATTGTGTTGTATTTAAGTTCTATATTAATTGTTGTTTTCTGTATTTACAATCAAATAATTATCTTAAATTATATATCACACAAATATTTATTTTTTTAAAAACATAGATAAAATACTATTACCACTTAAACATAGATTTGTATCATTAACATTACTACAAATTAAAGACATATTATTTTACTATTCCCACTCTACACTATATGAACTCAGGGAAACAGCAGGACACTAAACGTATATAATTTACTATTCCCACTCCAAACTACATTAAGGGCCCGATTCTGATGCGGTTTGGAAAACTTCCCAACCGAATGGGTTTTGGAATGGTTTCCAACTGAATGAGATCGGGTGAGTACAATGCATCTGGATGCTTCACAGATACAATTTGGTTGAACTCCCATTGACTTCAATGGGAGCCTTTGTTCCGACCAAATGCATACGCTCCCATTGAAGAAAGGGGTGGCTGGAGAAAATCAGGCACCCTGTGGTGGGCACCCCCTGGTGCCTGCCACACTGTGCATGGCTGGTAAGGGAAGACCCATGGGTACCCCCAAGGGCCCGATTGGGAAGGCCCCAGGTGCAGGGGGCCCACTATGGGCCCCCAAAGTCTGATTCCAACAGCTGATTCGAGTCGGATGGCACGATTCAGAAAGGCTGTCCAAATCCAGCATCGTACTCGGTCGTTTTTAAACGCGGCCCGTAGAGACGTACAATTCTGCTCCGTATGGCTCGGTCATTCCAAATGCTGTCGGGTTTGGATTGGGATATTTCTAATGCCTAATTCACATTGTACTCGGTTAGTTGGAAACCTTTCTGAGTCCGTTGAAAAGACACATTCCCGATCCAATTTGGATGGACCAAATGCCGTTAGGAGGCCTTCCTAACCGCATCAGAATCAGGCCCTAAGTCAGGGAAGGAGTTGGAGACTAAACATATATAATTTACTATTCCCACTCCAAACTAAATTAAGTCAGGGAAGGTGCTGGACAGTAAACATATACAATTTACTATTCCCACTCTAAACTACATTAACGGGGTCATTACGATGGTGGACCGAAAACCCTTCCATCTACTGTGGTCGCAGTAAAAAACCACACGCATGTACAGCGGCATTGCCGCCAGTCAGATTGCGATGCAATGCACCTAAAGTCCGACCGCGGTGGATGGAATACACCAAATACCATCCGTAACGGTCAGAAAAGCTGCAAATCCGACCTCGGGGGACTGGGAAAGCTGTTCAATGGACTAAAAAGGCTGCATCTGCCGCAGAATGACCGCACGGCTAATTACGATGAGATAGCAGAGCTGGCGGAACGATCATTGCTGATCTGACCGCCACGGTCATGCTCTGGGAAAAGGAATGCCAGT
>CAWUFW010029132.1:0-19719 GCA_963921515.1 Calotriton arnoldi | reverse complement strand
ACGTTCGGCTGGTATTTTTTCCGGATGAATACTGTTAGGTGCGCTTCCGGCCCGAATCGGAATCGACCCCCAAATATATATAATTTACTATTCAAACTCCACCAAATATTAAGTCCAAGAAAGTGCTGGACACTAAACTTATATAAATTACTATTCCCACTTCAGTTAGTATTAAATCACAGAAGGGGCTGGACACTAAAGATATATAAATTACTATTCCCACTCCAGTCAGTATTAAGTCATAGAAGGTGCTGGACACTAAACATATATAATTTACTATTACAACTCCACCCAATATTAAGTCAAAGAAAGTGCTGGACACTAAACATATAAAAATTACAATTCCCACTCTAGTCACTATTAATTCAGGGAAGGTGCTGGACACTAAACATATAAAATTACTATTCCCACTCCAGTCAGTATTAAGTCAGGGAAGCTTCTGGACACTAAATATATATATTTTACTATTTTAACAACCTCACCATTTCCCCTAATAACCCAACATCCCAGTACTAAAACAAACATATAATTTCCATTTTTAATTAACTTTATTTCTTAAAATTAATTTCAATTTTCAAAATTTTAATTTAATAAGTAATTTTATAATAATATTTAAAAAACACTCCCCACCCTTATTCCCTAATAACACAACATCACACTCCTAAAAAAAAATATAATTTCTTTTTTAAATTTCAATTTCTAATTTTTGCAATTTAAAATTTTTTAATTAAATATGTCAATTCATATAATTATTTTTAAAACACTCCCCACCCTTCTCCCCTAATAACGCAATATCCCACTCCTAAAACAAAAATTTAATTTAGAATTTTAAATTTAAATTTCTTATTTTAAATTATTTTCAAAACTCAAAATTTTAATTTAATATGTCATTTTATACTAATATTTTTAAAACACTCCCCACCCTTATCCCCTAATAACCCAACATCCCGCTCCTAAAACAAAACATATATTTTATATTTTTAATTTAAATTTCGTTTTTTAAATAATTTCTCATTTAAAAAAATTAATTTAATATGTCAATTTATACTAATATTTTTAAAATACTCCCCACCCTTATCCCCTAATAACCCAACATCCTGCTCCTATAACAAAACATATTTTTTATATGTTTAATTTAAAAATCGTTTTTTTAAATAATTTCTAATTTCCAAAAAATTAATTTAATATGTAAATTTATACTAATATTTTTAAAATACTCCCCACCCTTATCCCCTAATAACCCAACATCCCGCTCCTAAAACATATCTTACAAAAATTATTTTTATACAATTTCAAACAAATATTCATACGATTAAACTAATAATAAATTAATAACAATACAGAATATTTAAATATTTACAAAAAAATGATATTTTACACTTTCTATATATTTTTTTCGATATTTTTTACAACACTAACCAATTGATATTATCTACTAACAATATTACTTATTCGATATTTTATACTTCGATATTTTTTAATTAAAAAAAAACGATATTTTTACTACGATATTCATGACTTCGATATTATAATACAATCGATATTACAACTTCGATATAACTGCAATTCGATATTTATGATTCGATATTATGTCCATTTACCTTTCCTGTGAGCTGCCACATTGGGTTTTTGATAAATCAATATGTTTTACTATTCATGAATAGAGATGTGAAATTTGAGAGTGCCGAGGTACATTTGTTTTGTTTAGATTTCTGTGGATTGTTTACAGCATCAAAAATGGCAATAGCAGTGTTTATGTGAATAGTGGTGTCCCTTTCTGCAATAAAGCTGTGTTGAAAAGTATTGCCAATTGTGTTGATTAGCACAACAAGCCTAGTAGCTAGACTTTTAGCATCAATTTTTACATCTGCGTTGATAAGGGATTTCAGTTGGTATAATCCTCTTTCCATGAAGGGCTTCCCTCTTTTTTTAAAAGAAAATTACATTATTGACAAAGTACCAGGATGTAGGAATGACGAGCTTTGATCAAATCTACAGATGCTGTCTAATGTCACAATATGTCTAGTTTTCTAATGGGCGCAGTTAGATCCAGGAAGAGACAACCTGTCCTAGAGGGGGCCTTCTCAGTTACCATGATGTTATTGATTGGGCGAGGATGTCTATTTTATTTATTAACTGTATGAATTGGGTTTTTTAACACATCAATTTTTTTGAACTGTGTTTCATATATATTTATCGAATCTCTAGATCTTAGCTTATTGTTTTTATCTGCTTATGTTTTATGGAGACTCCATTTCTGTTTGGACTCTGTATCTTGGCTTTTATTGTTCTTGTCTTTTATGATTTTATTCAATCAAATAAAGAGAACTGACTGACTGATCAATACTCTCAATTATTTGAAGCAAAACAGGGGCGACTAGGCCCATAAAGAGTTTTTAAAATTCTGCAGAAATTCCAGAAATTCCAAGCTTCGCCCTTTCTAGATCAATTTGTGGAAGCCTTCTTTTAAATGTTTCACCGACTGTTAACCCCTCTCTCTCTATTCCCCCACCAACCCAATATGTCCCTCCCAAGGTGGGCCTACACCAGAGAAAATCATCTGAATTATTGTTATCAATGAAGGACGGCAGTTGGCTGCTCCTCACAGACCAAAGTTGAGACATTCCAGAAAAGAGGAAATAAAAGAAACAGAATAAATAGTATGATACCTATGCCATAAATGCTCACAGCTCAATGAGAGATCTCCACTCCCAGACTTAGAAAAACTATATCACTGTTGATCAATGAAATCTGCTTAGGACAAAATGAACAAACCGATTATTTTCACCACCAGTTTACAAATAGTGCATCCAACTTTAAACTTTAAGCCAATGGTATAATAACTGATGTGATGTTTATAAACCTCACCCAAACCACCACCGACCACCGCAAAGCCCCAGCTTGCAGATTCAAATCATTTTGCACTCAGAAGTGTACCAACCCCACAAGTCCCCAAGACCGTATTACGGAAACTGGAGGGGTTAGAAGAAGTAATATTTTGGGCATAAATCCCATGAATCTCAGAAAAATATGTTTCCACGTGGGGTTAAGACATTTGAGTCCATCACAATAGCAGCTGCTTAGCAGCTGACTCTTCCTTGCACAGGTAGATTGGGCCACATGTGAATAGTTTCAGCCAAGCAGGCTCCTGTAGAAAAGCCTGGGCCCCTAGATCTTACATTGGAGCAATGTGTTTTCTAAGCCTCCATCTCCTCTTTACTGTAGAAAGGCAAATGTTTGACCTCACAAAATGCTTAACATTTTCATTTTCTACAGTGATCAGAGAGGAACAGTTAGTGCTAGCATAAAACTTTACAGATGCAAATCAATATGGGTCGTGAATACCTGCAGCCAGGCCATAGTAAATTGCTCTGCTGGAGTTAAAACCAATGGGCCCTCTGTATTTGGGAGTCCCAATCCCAGTCAGAGGGATCAGGAAATATTTTCTGAAACAGAATGATCATAAATTGTCGGGTGATTTGCGCTCAGAATCTTCTTTGACCCCCAAGATCCACAGATTGTTGCGGCATTGCCTGCTTGAGGTCCTCAGGTTTTTCCCCATATGGCAAATATGCACATTTGTACATCCAAAGACTCTTGAATGCGAGTCACTGCTTCCTCATTCTCAACCGTTCTCTGTTCAAGTTCTTTGATTAGACACAGTTTTATGCATCTTGACGTTATTGCTTCTAAGCTCTACATATTAAGCTTGGGATTCCTTTATGTGTTCTTGAATTAGTTGCAAACTATTGTTTAAGAAAGGCTCCCCTGAATCTTGAGCAATAGTAGAAAGAGAGTGAGTACCATTAATGACTTTATCTGTGCTTCTTACATGAATCTATCCCAGTGGGCTCTTAGGTGGGGATCCTGAAGAGATCGAAGAAGATTAAGCCATGTTTACTGTCTGAAGGCACGACCCACTACTCAACCTTCACTGATCAGTGACACAAGGCACAGATTATGGGGCCGATTCCGATTCGGGCCGGAAATCTCCCCGACCGAGCCGGACCCGGAGAGATTTCCGACCGAATCGGACCCGTGCAGTCCGACCGAACGAGTACGATGCGCACGTATGCCATCGGACTCGAGTCGGTCGGACTCCCATTGAAGTCAATGGGAGCAGGTCGTACAACGCGTACGCGGGCTCCCATTGACTCAATGGGTGCGATGCGGACAAGTGCGCCCCCTACAGCGTGTACGTGGCGAAGCGATTCACGCCGTACACGCACAGGTAGGGGGGACCCATGGGTCCCCCCTGTGTGCGACTCGCGCGGCTACACGTACAGGGGGGTCCGACACGGACCACCAAAGTACGGCTCCGACAGCTCTTTCGAGCCGGAGTGCGCGGCTCGGTCGGACTGCTCGCGGCGCGCATCGTACTTACCCGGCCCGGGAACGTCTCCATTGCGCGGTGCGAGTCGTGTCCGTGCGAGTCGGTCGGTGCGGTTCGACCCGGGATCGAGTCGGTCGGAGCGGTCGGGACGCCCGGACGAGTCGGTCGGCGAATACGCATCGTACTCGCTCGCCCGGACGCGCGTACGGATCGGTCGGGAAATAGGGCTCCGAATCGGATCCGGTTAAGCCGAATCCGATTCGGAGCCCTACCGGCCGAGATCGGAATCGGCCCCCAAGTCTTTTTGGGCCACCCCCAACATTTGCTGAGACTTCTGTGGTAGAATTGGATAGACTGACTTTTCCCAATGGACTTACACTGTTGAAACACTTAGGGGCCGATTCCGATTCGGGCCGGAAATCTCTCCGACCGAGCCGGATCCGGAGAGAATTCCGACCGAGCCGGACTCCCGCAGTCCGACCGAGCGAATACGATGCGGCCGTATGCTGCCCGACTCGATTCGGTCGGACTCCCATTGAAGTCAATGGGAGCCGGTCGTACAACGCGTACACGGGCTCCCATTGACTGAATGGGTACGTCGCGAACAGGGGGGCCCCCTACAGTGGTATGCGTCGGTGCGACTCGCACCGTACATGCATGTTTAGGGGGGACCCTTGGGTCCCCCCTGTGTGCGACTCGTGCGGCTACGCGTGCAGGGGGGTCCGACATGGACCCCCAAAGTCCAGCTCCGACAGCTCTTTGGAGCCAAACGCTACGAGTCGGTCGGGCTGTTCGAAGTGTGCATCGTACTTGCTCGGTCGGGAAACGTCTCCATTGCGTGGTGCGAGCCATGTCCGTATGAGTCGGTCGGAGCGGTTCGGACCCGGGAACGAGTCGGTCGGCGATTTCGCGTGCGCTCGCATCGTACTTGCTCGCTGAGACAACTGTAAGAATCGGTCGAAAAAAGGTCTCTGAATCGGATCCGGTAAAGCCGAATCCGATTCGGAGCCCTACCGGCCGAGATCGGAATCGGCCCCCAAGTATCAAGCCCCGTCCTCTCTTTTTGCCACACTCCCCTTTCGATCCTTTCTTGGGGTGTACTACTCTGGTCAAGAGGATACAGTTGGGTTGTTTGCATCCTTGCAGAGGACAGCAGCAGATCTCAGTGCTGCAGATTGTGTGGGGCAAATATTGGCAGCAATAGACAAGTTAGGTGGAGGGTCATTCTCTCCAAGCACAATATTTCCTGAGAGGTTAATGGTCAAAGGTTCTTTCATGGACACCATCAATGTACTGCTACCATCGGTCTTAGCATTCCCCTCTTATCTCCACCAGACAAGATGGCAGAGGATTCAGAGCCACTGGGGTAATCAGCACTATTTGGACAGACAGAACTAAGAGAGTCGATGCAGAAATTTCAGTGGCAATTATAGGGGCCAATTCATTAATGGAACAATGATCACAAAAAGTATAAACAGCCTTTCGATTGGTAAATAGACCACAGCATTTTCTGTAATGACCGGTATAGGAGTCATCATGTGAGCTTTGGACTTCATGGCCTCCCGAATCACAACCATACTCCCCGGCAACACTACGGTTATTGAAAAAGGGGCTCCCAATCAACTTTTTACTTACCAACGCACTGGATCCATTCTGCCTGGAATCAAGGGAATGTAGCAGCTCAGCAGTATCAGAGATAACCTGGGAGTACAGCATATGCTTGACAGCACCTGCTGCAGTATCCCAGACTGGAAACGAACCAGTGCTGTCCCAGCTGTTGTCAACCGCAATCATTGAATGGGAAATGGCAGTTGAACGAGCCCAATATAGAAGCTGGCATATGTCACTTTGAAAACCAGCATCTGTCTCAACATCAATGTCCTTGTTTGCCCTGAGACTGTCCCCCTCAAGGGGAATGAACCTCCCCAACACCTTTCCTTTAGCAAGTGCAGACAAAGTTGAGATCCAATCCCTGGACTGTCCACCCTTGTGCTGAGGCCACTTAGATGAAAGCTGGTGTAAACCCCCACTAACCCCACCCCGGATAGTGGCAGGGTGACCCTCTTCTTCTGGGAAGAGGCATCAGGTTCTCAGGACACCAGTGCAGTTCCAGATGTGAGATTGCTAGGTGGGAGACAAGTGATCATCATGATGGCCCCAGGTAAGTGTCCACAGCTTTCTTGGCTCTCTTGCTGGCTATGATAACTCCCAGGGAGGGCTATAGAAGCAATGATTGTATACAGGAAAGTTTGGTCATGCTGTATCCTTTCTCACATTGCAAAGGTGGTGTTATGGTGATAGCATATTAGCAGTACCAGCGGATTTCACCAGTGGGAGCTAGTGCAGCAGCTTCCAACCTACATCTTTCCCCTCCCTTACCTGGCTTTTCTGAAACAAAAGGCAACATAATCCCTTTGGCATCAAAGACATAGTCCTAAATAGACTTTTTGAGATGTCTATCCATCATTCTTTGTGAATAGTCTCATCAGTTTATTCCAAAGGACCACCAGGCATAGTTAATATATTAGATATCCGACGGGCTCCAGGTAATAGAATCTTCCATGACACATTCCCCTTTTCTGTTTTTTTCATTCCCATATTCATAATCATTTTGTAATATAAGGTTAATCAATCAGCTAAGGGTGGCTCATACATGCAAGTTCATCTTTGATCTGATTTCAGAATTCAATTATAAAAGTTATTGGATATTTTCAACCAATACAGTCTGAGAGTTTAATGTCTTAAAGTGGGTAACATACAGCAGGGCATCTCGAAATCCTGTGAAATACCACAGAAAGCTGTGAAACATTCCCTATCAGTGTGAACATGCATTTGTTTAAACGGAACCAAAAAGATCACACAATTAGTAAAAACCTCTAGATGATCAGTCTTAATAAAATGACAAGAAACTAATTGGCACAATAAGGGCTTGACATAGAGTTCAGCTAACTTTTTGATAAAAGGGTGATTTTTTTTAGGAACTACTCTTGTTATGGTATTGAAATGGTTTACAGATAGATGCTCATTGCAAACCATTTCATGAATGGTCAAAAGAACAAACCACCAAGCATAAGATCCCTGTAGGGACCAATCCATGTCTTAGGACCAGTCTTCTTTAAAATCTCTTTGGTTAAACCTACACTGGCCATGATTATCTGGTTGGGTTTTGGAATTTAAGGCATAACATAATTGGACAACAGAAGCTGTTAAAATGCTTGGCCCTTTCTCCCATTACCTCAAAACGGAGTAGCCAAGGAAAATACCAACAGGCAAGAATTAGGTAGGACTATATCTAAGCATTGGAGGATGCAGGGAAATAAGCTTGGATGTTAGAACAATAATGCAATGCTCCATACATATTTCCTGGTTTATATATTCATGTGAAATGATGTACCTGACATTAAGAGAGAGGCCACTGGGTGAGGATGTGGCCTAACGACTAGAGCGGTCGACCTCGAAGCTGGGGAACTGGGTTCGAGTCTCAGCAGGCATGCGCAACATCCTGTGATTCTGGGCAAATCACTGAATCTCCCAGTGCCTAACAAACAAATTAATGTGTCCGTCTGTAACGCAACTGGTGCTCATGTAAAGCACTCTGATACCTTAGGGTCTAGTTCACGCTATATAAAACTTCCCCCCTAAGAAATACCATGATGGATGTACTGGGTCTCCTATGATGCATGAGACCATTTCATGGAGCTGATTACCATTGTGTGCTGCCATTCTGAAAGAAACAACTTCCTCCTTTACTCCAGCAACCATATCTGTGTGAACAGGAACTTCCCTAGAAGGTTTATTCCATACGAAGAGCACTGCCAGCCATACCCAACCCTGAGTAACTACAAAACCACTCAGACTGAAGGACTGAAAAATAGCCATGTCACTTGATATACACTTGCAAGGGAGATTCTCAAAATGTTGTCATAGGTAGGCCATGGTGCTACAAATCAAGGTGAGCTCTAACATGGGATATCTCATGAAATGTACTTCTGCTTTGTTTCACCTGTTTTCATGGGCCTATCAAGCAAGAAAACAGTTAAGGCTAGATAGCTTCCTGCCTCCTTATATTGTCATAGAAAAGGTTGAGTGTGTGGTCTTTAATAAAATAAAATAAAACTGACCCTGTACCCTTTACAAGTGACTGTTTTTTATGTGCTATCTGCATCAGAGACTCGCTTTGTGTTAAGAAGTTGGAACTGGAATTATTACTTGTTCTGTATTAAGGAGGATGTCATGCATGTGACTGTGGCTTAAAAGAGGAAGGAGTCCCAAACGCCCTCCTGGTAATACTACTGCTGTGCCAGTGGTGTCTGTATTGGTGGGGTACTCACTTTAAGGTAGAAGTCGGTCGTCCAAGAAAAAGCAGAGCTCACAAGTTCGAGTGATTAAGAATAATGGTAGCTCCTTGCCCGGTGATGGAAAGAAAATCTAGCATCCAAATAGCAAGCGCAATGGTAAGAAAGGAGAAGTCATCAATTCAGAAGTAAACTCTCCCACACTTAAACAGGGAATCCATGTATTAATGTTAGATATAATCCGAAGGGGGAAGAAAGCTAAGAAACTGCACCCACTGAATCATTACAAAATATTGGCAATATTTCAAATGATCCCCTCTCTCTCCAGGACCTCCTCAAGTGTTCTGGCCTATGTGAGGTTTCAGGTCAGGAAGGAAGGGAGGGAATTTACTAAAATGTACTTAATCTCGTCATTGATTGCAAATATGCTAGCCGAAGCAGAATGTGATTTACCTGGCATGGTTTGGGGATAAGGATGCCCGTAGATGAGGAGCGTACGTCAAAGAGCCCTATTGTGAACCCTATCTTAAGTTCACATTGAGGGTTAGTTCCAATCCAATGGGAGTTTACTTAATCTCATTCCTCAATAGGGAAAATGCCAGAGCCCAGCCATCAGGGGTATGGGCTGGATCAACTCCCCCCCTGAGAAGCTGAGAGTTGCAATAGCTAATGACAGTACAGTGGAGTATAGGGTGAAATCCCACAGGTGGGAGCAGAAAAATAGATGTGCCCCCCTAACGCAGTTTTGGGACATGCAAGAGTGGGAAAACTGGGAAAATATTCAATAGAGGGCAGAGTCCTCTCACAACCTGAGAATCCTGAGTTGAAATATACATGTGTTCGAGTGATTTAAGCATGCTGGTAACCTGGATCAAAGAGTCAGTTTATACCATGTAGTGTTCCTGCAGGAAATCCTGGTTGAGAGAGGACAAAACCGTTGAGAGCTTTGTAGCCATAAGCAGAAAATGAAATCAGAAAAGGAAGAGAAGGGCCTTTGCGAGGGATGTTTTCACTGTGTTGAAGGAATATAGAATAGTGTGGTTTGATATGATTTTAGAAAATGTGCTCACTTGTATCTTTGTGTACCTTAATAAACGTGAAGTGCGGCCAGCAAGGTGGGATAATGAGGAAGGTTGGTTTGATGCAACCTGTCAGAAAGCGAAAAGTCAGCTGAGGAGGGTGTCAAAACAACTTAGATTATGATTTTATACTGTTTCTAAAGAGGAAGTTAACTATTTAAAAACTCAGTATGGATATCTCCGCAGAGAGAAAAAAGCGTCATTCTTCCATACTCATTGGGATGATATGATAGAGATAAATTGCTCAGGAGACCAGAAAGCGTACTGGCAGATAATGCTCACCTGTATGATCCAGGAGGACACCTGGGATTCGTACCTGGGGGATTTATACGGTGCCCCACGAATGTTGACCGATCTACAGCTGAGACCCTCTAGGAGTGTTGAACCTGCTTAGTTCTCTGTAAAAGAGATAAGATAGGTAATTGACAGTGATGGAGCAGGGTTTCGCAAAAATGAAACCTGCTCAGACCAAGTACCCCCATAATACATACTAACAGTAAGTAGAAGTGATTAAAATCTAACATGCACCTACATAAACATATGGTAATTGCTTTGCGCATGCCTGAATTAATACGTTAATGAATAATCTGTATTAATCTTGTTTTGTGAAAAATAAAGAAAGAAGTTGCACGAGTAGGCCGCATGTGCATCAGTGTTTTGCATGTTGCATTCCGCTTTGAAAGGTTAATTGTTAATGCCGCTTTTGCACTAGGCTTATGCTAGGTAACCATAATGGGGAAGTAGTGCAAGATGGGTGGGGAACAGTGAGGGTTTCATTATCATATCATTAATATTTGTTCGTTTTCATTTACTTCAGCATGTTGAATGAAGCCTCCATCTTGAAAAAGGATGTGACAGGGAGGGGGAAGTTTCCTCGGAGCGAGTCTGCTCTAACATGAGACCAGCAAGTTGTGCTGAGCATTACGAAATGACATGAAGGAGTGAAGGCCAGAGCATCAGTTGAATGCCAAGTTCCCGTATCCAAGCGTGAGACTATGGATGTGCTCTGCGGAAATATGAACTGAATAAAGAAGAATGTACCAAATGTATCGATATATGTGAAATGAATGAATAAAATAAAGTTTGGGCCATGGGAACCATTTTACACAATAAAGTTGTTGAATAAATGCAAAGTCATGGTGTTATGATGCCACCTCCCCAACCCACCAATCCCGGTACAGAATGGAGAGTAAATTGCAACATTAGAGGGATGGACATGTCAATTTAGACTATAATTAGGGTACCTTTAGGGGTGTGTCGGAGAGGAGTCTTGGGCAGGCAGGAGAGAGAAGGGGAGATGTGTCGCTGATCGTCGGTTTACGAAGAGGCCTAGCTGTTTTTCTATCCTGTCCTATACCTGACTGAAAGCTCTTGTATTCCCTGAATAACTTTGGGAAACCTCCATCATCTCCTGGGCTCAGGGGGTGGTATTCCCTACAGACCAATAGGTTTGTATTTAGCCTGTGTTGTTCCCAGCATTTAATGTATTTTGTCTCTGAATCTTTTGTCTCTCCACCTATGCACTCCGTCAACAAAAATATTAATATGCATTATTTTTAGATGAACCTGTTGTCTCTTCATCTATCCTTCCGTTAGGCATTTTATTGTTTGGCATAATCATTCTGCTGAACTCTTTTGTCTCTTACCCTATCCACTCCTTCATTGCACAATGTCGTTGTAGAAAGAGTCTGTGAAAATTGCATTATTTCTCTGATCGTGTGATTCGATGTTATGACCTGATGCAGATGAGCATTTACTTTGAATTTTGAGATAAACTCACCTATTAATCTTACCGAGAGTCTGTGATTAATTTGATAATGTTGGGTGGGTTAGTGTCTTATCATTACCATCAACTACTCAACTAATTGGTCCATCGACCAAATAGCGGAAGAGTTGATATCAATAAATGATCTTTAAACAGATTTTTAGGAGTAATAAGAGATGAACGAAACAAATTGACTCCAGCGCATCAGGGATTCTGGGTGAATGTGTATGGGCCATTGAAGTGAATTGTGGAGTATCGATCCCTGATCAATTATTTTTTTGGTATTGGCGCTGGATCAGTTACTTTGGTAGCAGAGGACGGTTATTATTGATTAGTTTGATAATGATTATTGATTATTGTTTTTAACATACAAAGATAGTGTCATGTTCTATGTTGTCTAGAAATCCAGGTACGGAGATACCTGAGGAATCCCGGGAAGGAATCTGCTGGAAGTAGGCATTTCGTTGTGAGCGCTGCATCGCCAAATGCGATGCAGTGCGCGCAACGAAATTCGTTTTGTTTATTTAAATGTTTACTTACCTGTATTCGGCCGTAATCCGTGGTTTACTACCCCCCACCCTGCCCCTCCCCCGCCCCACGTCACCGCCTGGCCGGCACTCCTACCACCGACCGCTACTGTTGAAAGGGTGTGTCCAATGAGAGAAGTACCAGGTGGTGGATATGTACATGTTCCATGGTCGAGACAGGATATATTGTCTTTTACAAATGACTTCCCTAGATTGAGAGAGAAACCGGTTGAATGGTACAAACAGGTAGATAGGTTTGTAAAGGTGTCGAAAGTCTTGCTAAAAGATTTGGATGGTTTATTTGACATTGTTGTTCCCGCAGACTTATGGACAGAGTGTAAGATTAATGTTTATTGGCCAAAAGAAGAATACCCTAGAGATCCTAAAACAGGTGCACCATCAGAAGAAGTAATGAAAAAGTACAATCAGGTAATGACTTTCTTAAAGGGAAAGATTTCCCCAAAAGAAACTGATTGGGTTAAGATTGACAGAACTACTCAGGAGCCAAAAGAATCAGTACACGCCTATTATGAGCGTTTACTACAGGTATTTAAACAATATAGTGGTTTTGAAAATATTGGAGATAAAGATATGGGACATTTTGGGTGGCAGGTCCAGATAATATTCCAGCTGTCTTAATCAAGACAAACAGTGATTGGAGGGTAAGGGTTTATTCATGCCTGTTTTATTGAATAAGCACAACATGGCTTTTTTCTCCTTCGTGAAAAGCCTCTGTTATGAAACCCATACTAAAAGAATGGAATGGCACACATTCCTCACATTATAGATTGATTAGCCTCTTGGATGTTTCAGAGAAAGTGTTTTCATAGATTTTTTTGACACCTGGATGAATGGGTACAGGAAAATAAATGTATGCCTATTAAGCAGGGTGGGTTTCGTGAAGGCCTCTCCACTATAGATCACTGTTTCGCCCTTTGGGCTATTATCAAGGAATCATTGGCAATTAATCAGAGGCTGGGTTGCTGTTGTATTGATTTTCGTACAGCTTTCGACACAGTGGATAGGAGCATGCTGTTGGAAAAACTCAGCTCCTGGAAGATACTGTCTAACTTACTTAGTGTGATACAGCCATTACCTACTGACAACGGGCCACAGGTGGAACTTGACAAGTTGGGGAGATTATCAAAAATCACAGTGTTAGGCTGGTTTACAATAGTGTACATGAGGAAATACATTGCTTCAGCAACCACATTAAAAGGACTACTTTTGCCATAGACACTGAGGGGCAGGCAGACCTTGATGACATCAAGACTCAGCCTGGCTCCTTTGGAGGGAATTTAAATTAAGCAACAATGGCGCACAGAAACACTTCATCAGTGAATGCGGAAAAAGTAAGACAGTGTCCAGACAGGAGAAATTTTAAGAAATAGAGCTCCATGCTGTGAAATGAGAAGCAACAAGGTGAGACACAAACAGTTCAATCATTTTGCACAGGAGGAATGTGGTTATGCAGTTACAGCAGAAGACGCAGGTACTTTAGAAGTTCTGACACACCCTGTGATAAAGCATACCTGATTCACTTCAGGTCTTATTTTCCAGCTATAAACACCATTGTCGAATGACCACATATGATGTAAACATGCACACAGCTAGTACCCACACACTCAGAAAATAAACAGAGTCTACACGTGTGCCAAGTAATAGCAGCTGTGCGCACATGCTCCAATCAGCACATCCACTATACTCTAACAGACCATTAAAAGGCAGAACACCACCACTCACTAGAATGAAACAGACTACAACGGGGTTTAAAGAGGAGACAGGGTTGGGCGAGGGGGTGATTTGTGGACGGGGCTAGCACCGGGAGGTGCGAGGGAGCAAGCAGCGATGGAAGGGAGGAGGTGGGGGAAACTAAAAGCAGCCATGATAGGAGAAGCAGTGATGGGGAGGGGTTTATCTGAGGACGAGGCATGAGTGTGTGTGGGAGGAGACGGAGTTGGTAAAAGCTGGAGCAATGTGTAGAGTGCTGAAAAAGAATAAAAATGTAGGTCCTAAAATGGTTGTAAAATCGGGAGTAGTGGATGTTTACAAGTACTTGGTCCATGCTCTAGAGGGGAGGGCTAAACACAAGAAGAGGCATGACCATGCATGCCAGGGTCAAATGGTGACAAAGAATATGAGACAGACGATGGAGCACGCAAATGGAAAGCCTGTGGGTGGGCGGAAGCCCACAGATTCAACACATGTCTCTTCGAGACAGCGCATGCGCTGTCTAGGTGAGACCTAAAAGGAAGCCTGTACATTAAAGCTAGTGTGGATTTATTACAAAGACACAGTGTACTTATGCAAACTGTCAGATGTTTGGTTAATGCCATGTATTACAAAAAACACTCTCTTCTACCTGAAACATTGAATGTCAGTTCAGTTGTTTTAAGCTTATTTTGTAATGCTCCCTCTTATTTTGGATTGACATTCACAATAAATGTTGCTCTAGTCAAAAAAAAAACATGACAGCTGTACAGTCAGGGCAGAGTTACTGACATGTCAGGCTGGAGTCCAATGTGGCACTGACTATTACTCAGCTGCACCTGCCTTTCAGAGGCATCGTCTGTGCATTATTTTTCTATTTAAATGATTTAAATTAAAACTTGCTCCTTCTCTCAGCTCAGATGATTTCAGTTTGTGCGGCACTGTATCAGCACTAAACCCCCAGAATGCATGACTCGACATAATCTAACCAAATTTAACCAAACCTAACACAGCCTAACCTAACCTAACCAAACATCGCATAACACAGCATACCTTGAGATAGCATAGCATGACATGGGATGACTTGACATAGCATAACCGGAAATGACACACAAGACGATCCTAGTTTGAAAGAACTTCTCCTGTAGACCCAAGATATCTGTGTGATATCCGAGTTTGAGATTACAACAAATTGATTTGCACCAGCTCTCTCCTGACTGGACACAGGTGGGTGAGAAGTGAGCTCCAAGTGGGATAAACCGAAAGCTTACGTCGATACACTGTGTCTGGTCACAAGAAGCAACCACTTTGGGTTTTTCCCCCTCACTAGCGGTCTTGCTTTAGAGGCACAATTTATAGTATGAATTGGTGACCACTCTTTGGGAAACAGTGTTGCGCCGAAATAATATTTCAAAGCTGTGCAATTACTAGCCACATTGTATGCAGATTTTAGTGTTGTATACTAATTGGTGTTGCTGATCACATCAGACAAACACTTAAATGTGTTCCTCAGGCAAACAAGGTTCTGCACTGCTCTTCATAACACTGCAGTGGCAGGTCACTTAGGTGTCACAGATCCTTCAGCTTCTCAGCAGAAACGTTTACACTACATTTTTCTCCAGCAGATATACGCCCTCCCTACGAGTGGCCTGCTCCCCTTAAGTAAGTTAACAGCGGGGGTTAGGGGGGTGGACTAGGGGTTCTTTTGTGCTGAGAAACTCCCACACACATACTTCAGGGAAAGCTACAGAAGTCAAAAGTGAGATTGTATTCAACCTCGAGCACACAGAGCCTTCAGGTCAATGTGGGGGGAAATAGATGGCAATACAAACCTGCACCTGGGCACACTAGGCCTAGAGGGAGGTGAAAGGGCCAGTGCATCTAGGGTGGTTGAATGTGTGACTAATTGGACTTTCAGAGGTACATAATTCATTACACCACTGAAATTGTTAGCACTGTGACAATGTCAAGGACTTAAGCTCTCCCACCTCCCAAGGGATAAACTTGACTTGAAGAGGTTCAGTTGAAAAGGGGGAGAAAGCAACAGGAAAGTAAGCAATGCGGTTAACAACCTTTTCCATCCCTCTCTGATAGCAATTCCAACAAGCATTGGCATAGCCAATAGGTCTCGCCTTTGGGGCCTTATAAGTATTTAGTTATGCAGCACAATATCCTTCCTGCAACAACATCAGATGTTGCATGGCTAAACACTTATAAGGTCCCAAAGGCGAGACCTATTGGCTATGCCAATGCTTGTTTTGGTAGGCAAGGGGACATTAAGTGATTTGCCCAGAATCACAAGATGTTAAACCGACACCGAGCTGGAACCTGGTTCCACAGTTCCAAAGTCGGCAGCTCTGACCGTTATTCCACGTTTTGACATCGAGGAGCAATAAGATAAAAGGTTTGTCTAAAGTGAATTAAAGTTGTTTTTTTTGCTCTAGCATGGGACATGTACCTACACCCATTTCCTATTCCACTTCTTTTTTGTAACGAATGCTGATCTAAGAAGGTGCAGACCCAGGCCATTCTATCCTTTATGTGCATCAAAAAGGAAAACTAGCCTTTGAAGTTATAAACAAAGTCCTTTTAAAAGGTAAGCAATTGCTCTGTAAGAGAAAGGGGTTTCCATAAGCAATCATTCTCAATAAGGTCTTTATTGAGCTTTATTCTGGTAAAGCAATGAGTCAGCATCTGAGAGGCACTTGTATGTTCCCAGTCACTTGTCTTACAAAATACGACTAGTTTCAGGAAACTTAATCGCGTCTTTCCAACTCATGAGTAACTTCATGAATATATTTTAAGTCATAATTTAAAAAAGATTTTCTAGAATATAAAAGACCAAATATGCGGAGCTTTGTTCTTTTAATATCACAAAACATGCAAAATGTAGGATGTAGATTTAACTTTTGAATGAAGGTATGATATTATTGGAACATACTGTAATAGCATGACAGGTTTCAGGGAACATGTTCATGTTTTTTTGGAACACTATTGAGTTAACTAATATTGGATGTAGGTTTTTCCCTATTGAATTCTAGAAAAAACTTGGCTTTATCATGAGGGCAGCTTTATTGTTATATGTCAGATTTAGCATAACAAAATATTTTCACTGGTACTATGTGCCAAGATGTCCTGTAGAGTGTCAATGATTAGACGCTGATATGATTCCTTGAACCTTGACCTGGCCTTTCCGAGGCAAAGGCAGCATCATACAGTAGCCACTTTGCGCCATACAATATCAACACATGAAGGGGTTGCTGTCTGCAGGAAGGAATCTCAAGACTGGCGGAAAGAGCCTCAAAGGTATAACAAAACTTCCAAAGCATGGGGCGTGGCCTGGCTCCAGCCAAAATGGCAGCGTAAAAGAGGAGCTCCGTAGCTGCCCTTCCGAACATCCCACATATCCGACAATCATCCGTTAACATCAGTGCAAAAAAAAAGCGGAATTTTGGGTTAACCACACGTCTGAAAAAGTGTATTAAACATTGTTTTCTGCCCATTGTTTTTGCAGGGAAGAGAGGGTGGGAGGGAACTGATGGGGAATTGTGAGGAGGGAGGAGGCCAAGGGTGAAAAATACACGGAGAGAGACCAGTGGAAAGGCAGTGACACACAGCACTACAGAAACCGGGGAGGGGAGAGGCATGAAGCGTGGGAGAGGCGGGTGAAGCGTGAGGAGGACAAATAGGAAATAGAGAGCACCGGGGCATTAGGGAGTGACAGATACCGAGGAGTGAGTAGGGGCAGGGTGAACACAGAAGGAAAGGGGCGGGGGAAGTGGGGGGTGGAAAGAGGGAGATGGAAGCCTCGGCGCCCCGCGAGCGTAGGAAGTAGAGCCGAGAGGAGTGTGGGCAGAGAGGAGGGGCTGGGGAGAGAAAGGGTACAGTGAGGTGAGAGGAAGGAGGGAGCAAGAGATTGGGAGGAAGGATGCCGAGGGAGGCGGGGCTGGCAGAGTGAAGCCAAAAGGAGTGAGGAGCAGAGTGGGGGCCAAGACATGTGCGAAAGATAATTGAGGTGCGCGTGCGCGACGGCAAACGGCAAAAGCAGGCTGGCGAGTGGTGTGTGATGTGCGCGCACCATGACGAGAGAGGAAAGCCAGATGGCGCCCCTGCTCGTCATTGTGCACGTAACCGCATGCTCTATGCCAGCCAAAAGCGCGTGGTCGGACTTTTAAAAGCCCACACACTTAGGGGCCGATTCCGATCCCGGTCGGAGGCGCACCTAACGCCATTCGGTCGGGAAAAAAGCCATGCGAATGCCTGTTTCCCGACCGATCCGCACATTAATCCGAACGAACAAGTACGATGCGCACAACAGCACAGATTCCGACCCAGGCGTACTCACCCAATCCAGGTCCTGTTCCCCGACCGAGCCGGATCCGTAAACGCAGAATCGAGTCGCCCGGAAGCCAAAAAGCAGCCCCGTCCGGCCGGACAAGTACGATGCGCTTCCCGTACGCGCCGAACCCGTCGCTACGCACGGCACGTCAAAGCATCCGGGACAGGCGCACATAAGCTCCGATTCGCGCCACAACACGATCCACGGCTACGAGACGAACACGCAAGCGACGAGGACGAGGCGAAGCAACGACAAAGACGAACGAGACGAACCAACCATGAATCCCATCGTTCCGATCCTATCAATATTCTACATCTACTACCGGAACAGGCACGGACGCGTACGGCGCAGAAGGTAAGTCAGACACCAACCACAAAAACAAACTACACGTACCCGACATATCACACACACACAGAGGGATGCAGAAATTACTTACACCAGAAACAGCAGCACCATAGGGGCAGGATGCCCATCACCAATGCCACATATACACATAGGGGCCCGGATGCCTGTCACTACTATCACCTCTACCCAGGGGGTGCCAGATGCCTACCACTACTACCACCTCTACCCATGGGGGGCTGGATGCCTGTCACTACTACCACCTCTACCCAGGGGGTGCCAGATGCCTACCACTACTACCACCTCTACCCAGGGGGTGCCAGATGCCTACCACTACTACCACCCTTACCCAGGGGGTGCCAGATGCCTATCACTACTAACACCTCTACCCTGGAGGTGCCAGATGCCTACCACTACTACCACCTCTACCCAGGGGGTGCCAGATGCCTACCACTACTACCACCTCTACCCAGGGGGTGCCGGATGCCTGTCACTACTACCACCTCTACCCATGGGGGGCTGGATGCCTGTCACTACTACCACCTCTACCCAGGGGGTGCCAGATGCCTACCACTACTACCACCTCTACCCATGGGGGGCTGGATGCCTGTCAATACTACCACCTCTACCCAGGGGGTGCCAGATGCCTACCACTACTACCACCTCTACCCAGGGGTTGCCAGATGCCTACCACTACTACCACCTCTACCCATGGGGGGCTGGATGCCTGTCACTACTACCACCTCTACCCAGGGGGTGCCAGATGCCTACCACTACTACCACCTCTACCCAGGGGGTGCCAGATGCCTACCACTACTACCACCTATAACCATGGGGGGCTGGATGCCTGTCACTACTACCACCTCTACCCAGGGGGTACCAGATGCCTACCACTACTACCACCTCTACCCAGGGGGTGCCAGATGCCTACCACTACTACCACCTCTACCCATGGGGGGCTGGATGCCTGTCACTACTACCACCTCTACCCAGGGGGTGCCAGATGCCTACCACTACTACCACCTCTACCCATGGGGGCTGGATGCCTGTCACTACTACCACCTCTACCCATGGGGGCTGGATGCCTGTCACTACTACCACCTCTACCCAGGGGGTGCCAGATGCCTACCACTACTACCACCTCTACCCATGGGGGGCTGGATGCCTGTCACTACTACCACCTCTACCCAGGGGTGCCAGATGCCTACCACTACTACCACCTCTACCCAGGGGTGCCAGATGCCTACCACTACTACCACCTCTACCCATGGGGGCTGGATGCCTGTCACTACTACCACCTCTACCCATGGGGGCTGGATGCCTGTCACT
>CAWUFW010029131.1:0-19720 GCA_963921515.1 Calotriton arnoldi | reverse complement strand
TCCGATCTCGGTCGGAGGCGCACCCAATACCATTCGGTCGGGAAAAAAGCCATGCGAAAGCCTGTTTCCCGACCGATCCGTACAGCAGACCGAACGAGTAAGTACGATGCGCACAACAGCACAGAATCCGGCCGAGCCGTACTCACCCAATCCAGGTCCTGTACTCCGACCGAGGTGAATCCGGAAACGCCGAATCGAGTCGCACGGAAGGGAAAATGAGGCTCCGTCCGGCCGACCAAGTACGATGCGCTTCCCGTACACGCCGAACCCGTCGCTACGCACGGCACGTCAAAGCATCCGGGAGAGGCGCACATAAGCTCCGATTCGCGCCACAACACGATCCACGGCTACGAGACAAACACGCCAGCGACGAGGACGACGCGAAGCGACGAGGACGACGCGAAGCAACGAGAAGGACGAACGACACGAACCAACCCATGAATCCCTTCTTCCCGATCATACCAATATTCTACATTTACTACCGGAACAGGCACGGACGCGTACGTCGCAGAAGGTAAGTCAGACACCAACCACAAAACACATACAACACGTACACGACACATCACACACACACAGAGGGATGCAGAATATACTTACACCAGCAACAGCAGCACCATAGGGGCGGGATGCCCATCACCAATGCCACATATGCACACAGGGGCCTGAATGCGCACCACCACCCCTACCCAGGGGGCTGGATGCCTACCACTACTACCACCCTTAGCCAGGGTGGTGCCAGATGCCCACCACCACTACCACCCTTAGCCAGGGTGGTGCCAGATGCCCACCACCACTACCACCCTTAGCCATGGGGGTGCCAGATGCCTACCACTACTACCACCCTCACCCAGGGGGGCTGGATGCCTACCACTACTACCACCCTCACCCAGGGGGCTGGATGCCTACCACTACTACCACCCTTAGCCAGGGGGCTGGATGCCTAACACCACCCATAGCCAGGGGGGGCTGGATGCCTACCACCACCCTTAGCCAGGGGGGGCTGGATGCCTACCACTACTACCACCCTCACCCAGGGGGCTGGATGCCTACCACTACTACCACCCTTAGCCAGGGGGCTGGATGCCTACCACCTACCACCCTTAGCCAGGGGGGCTGGATGCCTACCACTACTACCACCCTCACCCAGGGGGGCTGGATGCCTACCACTACTACCACCCTCACCCAGGGGGCTGGATGCCTACCACTACTACCACCCTCACCCAGGGGGGCTGGATGCCTCACCACTCACTACCACTCCTTAGCCAGGGTGGTGCCAGATGCCCACCACCACTACCACCCTTAGCCATGGGGGTGCCAGATGCCTACCACTACTACCACCCTCACCCAGGGGGGGCTGGATGCCTACCACTACTACCACCCTCACCCAGGGGGGGCTGGATGCCTACCACTACTACCACCCTTAGCCAGGGGGGGCTGGATGCCTACCACCACCCATAGCCAGGGGGCTGGATGCCTACCACCACCCTTAGCCAGGGGGCTGGATGCCTACCACTACTACCACCCTCACCCAGGGGGGCTGGATGCCTACCACTACTACCACCCTTAGCCAGGGGGGCTGGATGCCTACCACCACCACCTTAGCCAGGGGGGGCTGGATGCCTACCACTACTACCACCCTCACCCAGGGGGGGCTGGATGCCTACCACTACTACCACCCTCACCCAGGGGGGGCTGGATGCCTACCACTACTACCACCCTTAGCCAGGGGGGCTGGATGCCTACCACTACTACCACCCTCACCCAGGGGGGGCTGGATGCCTACCACTACTACCACCCTTAGCCAGGGGGGGCTGGATGCCTACCACTACTACCACCCTTAGCCAGGGGGGCTGGATGCCTACCACTACTACCACCCTAGCCAGGGGGGCTGGATGCCTACCACTACTACCACCCTCAGCCAGGGGGGCTGGATGCCTACCACTACTACCACCCTCACCCAGGGGGGCTGGATGCCTACCACTACTACCACCCTCACCCAGGGGGCTGGATGCCTACCACTACTACCACCTCAGCCAGGGGGGCTGGATGCCTACCACTACTACCACCCTTAGCCAGGGGGGCTGGATGCCTACCACTACTACCACCCTCACCCAGGGGGCTGGATGCCTACCACTACTACCACCCTCACCCAGGGGGGCTGGATGCCTACCACCACTACCACCCCCACTCATAGGATGGACAATGCATGACACAACCAGCACACCACAACCTAGGGAATGCAAGAAAAAGACATCCCCCCAACACCATGACAAGCGTGTGTAGACTGTGTCAAATGCCTACAACACTGAACATGACTTTGAACATACAATGTGACCCCTAGCACCTGTGCCACACATATATGTGTGTGGCCCCCACAATGCAAGCAGGCCATGACCATTGTGGCAATGGGGTCCAAACCCCCATCATCACAGTGACCAAAAGGTAAGTGTGGGGTCCATAGCTGAAGCACATTCTGAACATTGTGGCAATGGGGTCTAACGCCCCATCACCACAGTGACCAAAATGTAAGTGTGGGGTCCATAGCTGAAGCACATTTTGAACATTGTGGCAATGGGGTCCAAACCCCCATCATCACAGTGACCAAAAGGTAAGTGTGGGGTCCATAGCTGAAGCACATTCTGAACATTGTGGCAATGGGGTCTAACGCCCCATCACCACAGTGACCAAAATGTAAGTGTGGGGTCCATAGCTGAAGCACATTTTGAACATTGTGGCAATGGGGTCCAAACCCCCATCACCACAGTGACCAAAAGGTAAGTGTGGGGTCCATAGCTGAAGCACATTTTGAACATTGTGGCAATGGGGTCCAAACCCCCATCATCACAGTGACCAAAAGGTAAGTGTGGGGTCCATAGCTGAAGCACATTTTGAACATTGTGGCAATGGGGTCTAAACCCCATCATCACAGTGACCAAAAGGTAAGTGTGGGGTCCATAGCTGAAGCACATTCTGAACATTGTGGCAATGGGGTCTAACGCCCCATCACCACAGTGACCAAAAGGTAAGTGTTGACAAAGAAAGAGCTGCAACTGCCAAACTGCATGGATGATTCCTGGTCACAGAACAAAAAACACATCAGTGGCAAAGTAGTGTATGTGTCCCATTGCAACATAAATTGGGTGAGCCAAATACTGCAGTGCAAATAAGACATACCTTTGGCCATGTGCAGACAAACAACACCCATGGGGGCTGACACTGTCAACATTCATCAATGACACAATGACAGAAGTGACCATCAGAATGCAGACCCACATATTTGCACCAATGGGCACACAAATGCAGATACCCTGTGGAGACTGCAGATGTGAGGTGAACAGATACCATACCATGGCAGCAATGGGACACACAAACCATGATCATTGTGCTGACCGATGACCTAGGAGTCCCAGGGACAGCAGGGGAAACCCACCAAACTACATACAGCCAATGGCACACCCAAGATATGCCAATGCAGTGGTGCAGATGCACAAACACAAACAGGCAGACCCACACTGCACATCATACACAACAGGTGAGGGGGGGTGCCAGTGTCCCCAGGCAACCACACAACACATGAGGAGACCTGAATACCAATCATACAGATGTGCATACAGTGCCACACAAAGGTAACTCATGGATCCAAATCCCCTATGTGGGCAAGCAGGCATTGTCAGATGAGAGGGAGCACAAATCACACATGTCACACAGGCACGTAGGAACAGCAACTGACACAGCAAGACACAGACACACCACAGCACTACCCCCAGGGCCCCCACAATGTGGTGACCCTGGGCTGCATTACAATCCCACTGTGATGACAAAGCTAAATGTCGTTCACACTGTGAACCACAGTCATGTGTCCTGAGCAACAAACTACCATCACACCTACACAAGCACAAATCAATCAGCATGGCCAGTAAGCCAAGGCCAACATGGAGGCAGGGGCCTAGCCGGGCAACAACTCTCATCTGCACACACTCAACACCACACCCCTCGACCTCCAACAATGTGCAGCAGTGAAGCACACATGCACTGGTGACATTGCACATGCACCCATGACTATTCCAGGGTGGTGGGTGGGAACCAAGGTGCAGAAACACATCACACATGGCCACTCAACAAGACTCCTGAATGTCTGACACACTGCACACTACGCTGTACATGGACATGACGGCAATACCACACCAACCAATGGGATCCCAGCCACAGTCACACACCAATGAAGAAGCCAAGGTCACCCACAAAGAACACACATAGACAACAACCAACATTGCAGCCCGGACCCTGAGGAGTGCCAGCAGTCACACACACAACGTGTCACAATCACTGAAAGATAACACAAACTGGAAATCACATGACAGGGGCAAACAACAAGTGCCAAGGGGAAACCTGACTGTGACCCATCTGCGTCTGCACACAAACTCAGCCCTGACAGCAAACACACCTATGGGTGACACCCTGATGACCAGTAATGTGCCATGCACCCACATCACAGAGAACCCAGGGAGAAGACTTTGGGGGAACATAGGTCAACTCAGCAAGCATCACAAACAGGTACAACACTAGGGATCACAGCATGCACAGCTAAACGGAAGTGAACACACAGACATGCACATACAACACACACCTTGGGCGCAGGCAATGTCACAGGAGTACACACTGCCATGAGGGGACTCCACTCCTGTGTGAGGAAAGCTGTGCCATATGTTGCCTCAGTAGGGCCCCATCATGTCAGCTGAGCACTTGGTCACACAATCAACAATTAGCACCAAATGAGGGCTCCCGTCACATCAGCCTGGTCATGGAAGTGCCAACGGAATCATCAGCACAGATCCAACACACTTGTATAGCAATGTTGCACTGACTACACGGATGAGTCCTTCCCCATTGATGCCCAAACCTGCATGTCCAGTGGAGATGGCCACACGGTCAGGGAAGTAGACGAATTGAACAATGGCAGGCACAACAGATGTGCAGGGGTGGAAGCCACAGATGTGAAATAGCTAATCTAAGTAGGAAATCCCATTGCCAAATACTGAACACATGACACCCTCAGATGCTGCTATGGATGACATGGATACACCACAGGATAGGACACATTCCCCCTGGACCACATGGGTTCCTGCACAGTAACACTTCATTATCATGAGACCAAATATCACCATCACTGCAGCAAGGGCATGGTTAGCATCATCAACAACATGTACATCAGAAGCATAAGCACTAGAGAACAGAAAGTTGCTTTATTCAGCATATGTGTGGAATGAAAACAAAGTCCAGAAAAAACACAAAGGCCAATGGCCAGTCCATTGTCAAAGTCCAAACTGGGTGACAGTGGCAGATGTCACCCTACGCATGCCTGCACAAAACCAGGGACAATCCACTAGGAGGGGCAACCGGGGGGGCAGGCCAGGCACCGCAGGGACAGGGACAGGATCAGGGCTCACCAGGAGGAAGCAGGGAAGGGGTGGTGGGTGCTGGAGAGCCACTAACAACTGCAGTGGAGGTGTCTGACATGGTGTGTGCCGGCACAACTGGGGGCATGACTCAGATGTTGTGGGTGCCGGCACGACTGCAGTGGACCCTGCAGATGGAGTGGACAGGTCCGCCACTGCAGTGCCCAAGTCAGACAGGGTGGAAGTGGACTCCACTGCAGTGCCTACCACCAGGGGAGGAGAATGGGGAACAGGCAAGGTGGGCTGGACAGAGGGGGAGGACACCCTCACCACATCAGTGGCACAGACAAGCGCAGCGGGGGTGTGGTGCCGGGAGAGCAAGTGGCAGGGGGAGAAGGCCGGATCCTCTTGGGGATGGTATATCTGTGGGTGGGGGGAACCTGGGGCAGGGTGTGGTGGGGGCACCTGTGGAGTGGGGGCCTGAGGGATGGAGGAAGGAGACCTGGTGCCTGAGCTGCAGGGCGGCGGCGGGGTCTTGCTCTTACGACTCCGGGGGACTTGCGGGTGGGGGCCTCAGTCTGTCTGCGCCTGGGGGAGGGTGTCCGGGGGCGAGGGGCACTCTGCTCCGTGTGGGTGGGCTTCCTCTTCCCCCTGAATGCTGTATCAGCTGGATCGGAGGGGAAGAGGCCGAGGTCACTGAGGAAGAGCCGCTGGGTCTTTGGGGTTGCAGGTGAGGCAAGGGAGGGTGTTTTGGAGGGAGAGGCAACTGAGGACTGCGCAGTGCTCGTGGATGCGTGTGTGTGTTCCAGGGCCCCATCCCCTGTGAGTCTGGTTTCAGTCCCCTGACTGTGCGTGCGTGTGCGTTTTGTTTGTGGCGTGTGTGTCTGTGTGCTGGATGTGTGTGTGCTGGTGTGTGCCTGTGCCGGTGTGTGTGTGCTTGGGACGGGTAAGGTGCTGGGGAGTGTGGATGGAGCAGAGGCAGGAGGGGTGAGGGACTGTCTGAGGAGGGACACTGCTGCCGTCAGGGAGGAGTCCATGGACCTATTGCCCCTCTGTAGGTCAGACATGCCCGATGAGATGCCCTCCATGAACGACACCAGCTGAGTCAACAGAGCGGTGTGCGCATGGAGGACACTCAGCATGGCTGTCTGCCCTACATGGAGCTGGCGAAGGAGGTACACAGACTCCTCACTCAGGGCAGCAGGGGACACAGGGGCAGGGGTGCGGTGCCTGGCCCAAAGGAGACACGCTCCCGAACATGGGAGCCTCCACGGACCTGGGGAATGGGAGCCGATGGGAGGGCGGTGGTGGTGCTGGTGGTGGCGGGGACAGCAACACTAGCTGGGGTGTGGTGGCTGCTGACACCCGCCTCCATAAGGGAGTCATCCTCCGAGTTGCTCTGGTCCTCAGCTGAGGTGGATGGTGCTGAGGACTCCTCGGTGTGGCTCCCCTCGCCCTCCGTGCCACTGGGTCCCTCCGACCACTCCTCGGCTGCTGACCCAGTCTGGCTCTCCGGCTCCTCCTGGTCCGTGGAGCTGTCCCCTTCCGTGGCCGTGGATGTATCTGCAAACAATGGGGAAACAGACAGACATCAGTCACCTGCACCAAACGCACACACCACTGTGAGCACAGCACATTACAGAGCAAGCCCTGGCATCATTAGTTGTACATTGCTAAAAGTGCCCTAACTGAACAGGAGAAGCCAATTGTCAGTCTGATGCCAACCATGGCACTCACATCCCACATGGCCTTGCACCCATCTGTCTGGTGTCTGTTGGATAGCAACACCCCAGTGTGGACACATGCACCAACTACACAGTAGTTGGACAGTGCAGAGGACACGGTGTAGCATGTGGACATGCACACATCACAACTCTTGCCACTGAGTCAGTACAGGTTTCCGGATGAAAGGGACGCCCAGAGTCAAATAGGATATGCATGTGATGCATACCAGCGACAGACACCATGATGCACCCATGTCCTGATAGCCATCGCCACAATGGTGTGCATGTAGCACATGTCACTCCCCTGCAGGATCACCAATAAGTAGACACATGCCATGGCGGAGGCATGACTGCTAAGTCATACATCACTGTCTCAGTGATGTATGACTTGGCAGCCAGACAACAACACTCTGCACTGTGTCACAATAGTAGGTCATGGGGAATGCAAGTCCTGGAGCTGCACAAGTGCACATGTACATCCCCCACACAACACATCATCTTAACCCTCATCTGTCCAGGTCATACCGATTGGACATATGGGAGACCTGTGACACTACCCTCTGAACCTGAGCCCCTCACAATCTGCTGTGAATGGGGAACAGCTGCCTGAACTTCACATTCGCATACCCCAGTCTGCACGGGCAGCTGATCAAACACCTATGTGACACACAAGTATCGTCTCCTATGGTCACATCTCCAGTGGCATGCTGAGCCCCTACCAAGAAACACCCCAGCAGTCCTGGCAACTAATCCACAGCACACTGACACAGAGGCAGACACCTGAGGGGTCAAATCACTGCGCACAATGTGTCAGCTGATACACGGGAGTGGGAGTACAGAGTGCATTGCATGGCCTGGAGTAGGCATGACTGTCCTGCCCCACATGAATGAGGGATGAGCCCTGGACAGTGGATAGCTGGCTATGTATGTGTGACACACGTAATCTGCACACTCCTGGGGCCCAAACATTGTTCCCACCCGCTGCATGGGCGTGTGCCACATACCCCAGGCACATGTGGTGGCTCAGCTCAGCAAGTGGACCGCATATCAAAGCAACACGCAGATTACATGTCCGAACACAGGCGTTGTGTGAACAATGGACCCACCCATGATGCCCACAACAGAGTTAGGGAAACAGATGCTGTCCCCCACCTTTAGTGAAGCAAACTGCAAGGACACAGTCCCAAGTGACACAATTCCCTGAATGTAAGGGCCACACCTGGGTATCAGATGAGGAGTGGGCAGTGCACAATAGAGGGACATGGCTCCTGGACAACATGACTGCTGCACTGTGGCAGTTGAACCAGGCCAGAGGAGGGCACAAAGCATGTAATACAGAGTTCACAGTGCAGTCTTTGACTCACCCCCTCCTTGCTGCTGTCTGGCCTTCAGCTGCCCATCCAGGTCTGGAAACACCACCGCCAGGATCTGGAGCATGTGGGGGTCAGGGTCCGTGTTCCGCCCCTCCTGCGAGGAGGCGACAGCTTCAGCTGGACCCGTGCAATCCTCCGGGTCCAGCCCCGAAGGTCCTGCCACCTCTTCTGGCAGTTGCGGATCCGGCGCTTGTAGACCCCCACGGACCGGACAGCCCGGACGATGTCCTTCCAGATCTCCTGCTTCCGATGGGCATTAACCTGTCAGGATGACAAAGTGAAAAGGCCATTACTACACATGCAACATATCCGTGCATGACACAGTTGTATATACATGTCTCATTCACAGGGGCACATGATGTACACAGGCAGTGCAACGCTGCCCATGGACACTTTGCCAGACGTCACTACATGGTATCATTGCATGGGAAGTAAAACCTTGTTCAAATGCACTGTCACTGCACCATACCTGTCCAGTGCATGTCACTACACACTATGGGGGGTGACAACTACTCAGTGAGCCTGCTAGCCAGTGGCGTGCAGACTTTCAGCCTTGCTAGTCAGACAAAATGCACATTCAGAAAGGCAGTGCACAGAACACTCACCTGCTCCCCTGGTGTCCCATACAGCTTGCTGTACTGTGGAAGTAGGCTGTCCAGCAGGGCCTGGTTCTCCTCAAGGCTGAAGGCTGGGGCTCTCTCCACAGTACGTGCCATTGCAGGGTCCAGAGGGGCAGAGACAGCAGCAGTGCAGTGGCAGATGTCGTCCTGGAGCATGTAGTGCAGGCAAGTGAGCTCTCAGGGGAACAGCCAGCAATATATATGTGCTGGAGAGGCAGATACTGTCCCTTGTGTCCAAAGTGATAGGTCCAAGTCGTTTGCATCTTCTGAATCTGGCCAATCCATGGAATAGCAGCACCAATACACGCCCACGGCATCCTTCAAATCTTCAACTTCATGACATACATGATTTTGCAACATTGTTGTGGGTGACCAACTGAATTTCCAGCAACCGACTCGTTCGAAATTCGAAAACGCGTCCAGGTGTGCCACGGCAAGGCACATTGATGCAATGGGTCGCGGGGCACCGATCGGTCCATTGCGGTACAACGCGTACAGGGGTACAACGCGTACCCGCACACATTGAATGCAATGGGCCGGCCGGGGGCACCGATCGGTCCATTGCGGTACAACGCGTACAGGGGTACAACGCGTACCCGCACACATTGAATGCAATGGGCCGGCCGGGGGCACCGATCGGTCCATTGCGGTACAACGCGTACAGGGGTACAACGCGTACCGCGCACATTGAATGCAATGGGCCGGCCGGGGGCACCGATCGGTCCATTGCGGTACAACGCGTACAGGGGCTACAACGCGTACCCGCACACATTGAATGCAATGGGCCGGCCGGGGGCACCGATCGGTCCATTGCGATACAACGCGTACAGGGGCACAACGCGTACCCGCACACATTGAATGCAATGGGCCGGCCGGGGCACCGATCGGTCCATTGCGATACAACGCGTACAGGGCATAACGCGTACCCGACACATTGAATGCAATGGCCGGCCGGGGCACCGATCGGTCCATTGCTGATCAACGCGTACAGGGGTACAACGCGTACCAACGCGTGAGGGCACATGCGTACCTGCACACATTGAATGCAATGGGCCGCCAAGGGCACCGATCGGTCCATTGCGGTACAACGCGTACAGGGGCACAACGCGTACCCGCACACATTGAATGCAATGGGCCGGCCGGGAGCACCGATCGGTCCATTGCGATACAACGCGTACAGGGGCACAACGCGTACCGCACACATTGAATGCAATGGGCCGGCCGGGGCACCGATCGGTCCATTGCGATACGCGTATAGGGGCACAACGCGTGCCAACAGGGGCACAACGCGTGCCTGCACACATTGAATGCAATGGGCCGGCCGGGAGCACCGATCGGTCCATTGCGATACAACGCATACAGGGGTACAACGCGTGCCCGCACACATTGAATGCAATGGGCCTGCCGGGGCACCGATCGGTCCATTGCGATACAACGCGTACAGGGCACAACGCGTGCCCGCACACATTGAATGCAATGGGCCGGCCGGGGGCACCGATCGGTCCATTGCGATACAACGCGTGCAGGGGCACAACGCTGCCAAGCGTACAGGGCACAACGCGTGCACACATTGAATGCAATGGGCCGGCCGGGGGCATCGATCGGTCCATTGCGATACAACGCGTACAGGGGTACAACGCGTACCCGCACACATTGAATGCAATGGGCCGGCCGGGGGCACCGATCGGTCCATTGCGATACAACGCGTACAGGGGCACAACGCGTACCCGCACACATTGAATGCAATGGGCCGGCCGGGGGCACCGATCGGTCCATTGCGATACAACGCGTACAGGGGCACACCGCGTACCAACGCGTACAGGGGCACAATGCGTACCTGCACACATTGAATGCAATGGGCCGGCCGGGGGCACCGATCGGTCCATTGCGGTACAACGCGTACAGGGGCACAACGCGTACCTGCACACATTGAATGCAATGGGCCGGCCGGGGGCACCGATCGGTCCATTGCTGTTCAACGCATCCCTGTACAAGTGACTGGCATATGTCACCATGCCTGTCTCAGATGGACATATGCCAGCCACAGATAGCTCCCAGGGAGTGAGGGGCACACCTACAACACGACAGCCTGTCCAAACTGTATGATAAGGCATGTAAGGCTGCATTTCCTATTGTGTGTATGTTGGTGTACATGTTGTCCTGTGGGTGTCACCTGGGGGCAGCAACCCCCAGGCTGTGCACGTGTTCATGGGGACAGGATCCTGGGTGTTACGTGTACATGACCACTGTGATGTGCAACTGTTCATATCTGTGCATGTGCCATGGTCACATTTCACGGTGGTGTATGTGTATGTCATGTCACATACCCCGTGAGTCCCATGTGGGACGGTATGTTTGAGCCAGGGTGTCCCAGTGGCACAATAGTGATGGTCCTCCACAGTCTGTGTGCATGTAGTGTTTACAATGTCTCTGATTTCATGTGCACAATGGGAGACAGTCTCCACATCCACGTTGTGTGTGCATGGACTTTGATGTTGTGCGTGTGTGTGTCACAGACGTCCATGTCTGTCCTGCAGTGGCAAGTGGGACCACTACCTGTGGGGGTCATAGTTGTTTTGCTGTGGTGTATACATGATACTCCATGTAATGCCAGTGTCCATGTGGCAATACAGGGTCCCTGGGAATGTACCTGTCGTTGAGCTGTGATGCCTGGGGCACATCTGTCCTCACATGTCACTGTGGGGGTGATTGTGACACGGCAGCAGGAGATGGGAACTGTGACACGGCCTCATGATATCCAATGGGCCAACCTGGGACTTATTGATGCCACTTGTTGGACCGTGATGACAGATGTTGGCCATGTATGTACCATACATGTCCTTACGGAACTGCACACTTCATGTAGTTGTGCCTCATAATGATGTATGTTGGGATATTGAGTGTGTTCAATGCCGCATATGTGGGCTGACTGACAATCTTGCTTACTTCTCCTCTGCACTGCAGGGCTCCTGCTGTCCATCGACCATTCCCAGACCTGGCAACGATGGTGGAACGGGACAGCATCCGACGGTACCGCTTCACCAGGCAGCTGATTGAGGATTTGGCAGTGCAGTTGGCCCCACATTTGCAGCCTGGCCGGCCGTATCCTACAGCGCTGACCCCCAAGGTGAAGGTGATGGCAGCCCTACACTTCTTTGCCACCGGTACCTTCCAACATACTGTGGCGACTGCTGGTGGGATGTCACAGACCATGTTGAGCCGTGTGCTCCGCGATGTTTTGGCGGCAATGTTGCTATTCCTGAACCGGTACATCTATTTCCCTAGACTGCGACGACTCACTGACGTGAAGAGTGACTTCTATGCCCTGGGGAGGATGCCGCATGTCATTGGCTCCATTGATGGGACACATGTGGCTTTGGTACCACCACAGGCCCAGGAGCAGGCCTACAGGAACCGCAAGCACTACCACTCGGTCAATGCACTGGTGGTGTGTCTTGCAGATATGACCATCACACACGTGTGTGCCCGTTTCCCTGGTTCAGCACACGATGCCTTTGTGATGAGGAGTAGTCGCATCCCCAGGATGATGGCACAGATGCAGAACCAGCGTGCCTGGCTTGTCGGTGTGTACTGACTTTGTGCCATTGTGTGTGATCTGATCTGTAGTATTCCGCCCACTTTTCCAAGTCAGCTAATGTGCACTTGTCTGTCCGTAGGTGACTCGGGATACCCCAACATGCCGTGGTTGCTGACACCCCTCAGGAACCCTGTGACACCAGCCCAGATGCGCTACAATGAGGCACATGGTCGGACCAGGAGAGTGATTGAGCGGACATTTGGTCTCCTGAAGAGCCGCTTCCGCTGCCTGGACAAGACCGGAGGGTCCCTCCCATATGCCCCTGCGAAAGTGTGCAAGATTATCATCGTCTGCTGCATGCTCCACAACCTGGCAGTGCGGAAGGAGTTGCCTCTCATCCAGGATGACAATGACCAACATCCGCCACCTGTGGAGGATCCTGGCCTGGACCACGATGCCAGTGATGATGATGATGATGATGAGGGTGATGTCCGCACACAGCTCATCACCAACTTCTTTAGCTGAATGTGAGTATCCTGAGGTGTCATGTCAATGATGTGAGTATGGCATGATATGTGTAGGTGGTGCTCTGGTGCTGTTGGAGTGTGTCCATGGGCTACTTGACTGGATGTGTGTTGCGATGTGTGCTTACAGGTGGGCTGTACTCCCCAACAGTGTTGACATGCTAACTTGGTTCTGGGTGGGTATCTTGTAACATGTATTGTGCATGAGTTTTGCTGTTCTGTCCTGTTCTCCATTGCTTTTGACTGTGTGTCATTTCTGTCCTTCACAGGGTACTTTCAGATTCGTTTGGTCAACTGTGTCCACCGACGACGTGATTGCACTTCCAGGGTGGTAGCTGTTGTGTCCCTACAGGTGATGTGCGCCACACCCATGGACTTCCTTCCGTCTACAGTTGTTGACTGTGTGCCCGCTGCCAGGTGGGATTACCTTGCATCTGTAGTGGTTACGACATGTTGCAACTGTGTAATAAACCTGTGCTTCACTTTGTGATGTGCGTTGTCTGTGGTCACACATTTGACTGCCATTTGCTTACTGCACCTGTGGGCTACTTGACTACAACTGGGAATGGGTGTGGTGTCTGTGCATTGCACCGTCTTCCCTGGCAACATCAGTGTAGGCAATGAGTCAGATGGCCTAGGTGTGTATGTGTTGTGTAGCCCTGGTGGTGTGTCTCCCTCATATGTGTCACGTTGCCTTTACTCACATGCCTGTGTTGTACTTGCTGTTGCAGTTCGCATACACAGTGTAATTTTGCAGTTCATCATCCCCATAACAGCACCCACGTTGGAATCACAACAGAGGCAAGTATGGTGTATTAGTGTGTTTATTGTGATACATTTGTGTGAATAGTGCATAGGATGGGTAGTGCTGTACATAAATCTTGCAATCAGAAGTTCCTAGGTGAATTGAAAGTCCTGGTAGACAAAATCCCCAGTATCGGGGCCACAGTTGTCTGAGACATTGGTCCAACTTGTACTCCCCATGCAATGTGTGGGAGTAGTGTTGCCGTCAACAGGGTGAACAGTCTGTGCACAAAGGTGAACATCCAGAACAGGTTCAGGCTTCCTGGGAGTTGCGCTTGGCCATCGGCCTCTCACTTGCCCCTCCTCGGACGACCCCTCTTCTTGGGGGGGGCCCCTCAAGTACAGGCTGCTGCGGTGCAGGGGACTCTCCGCCAGAGTCATCCTCCCTCCCTGTGGCAGTTGCAGTTTGTTCAGCACCAGATGTTGTTGGCACACAGGGAGGTGTGGACTGGTTGCTGTTCATCTGGCGGAGGCATTGTAAAATGTCCCTGTGCACCGCCGTCATCTCATGCAGTGCATCCCACTTGGACTCCACGCGGGACATGTGTGAGTCCACGCGGGACATGTGTGACTCCACGTGGGACATGTGAGAGTCCAAGCGGGCATGATGGGCAGCCTGCTGCTGTTTCATGTCTCTGAGGAGCCCCACTACCTGGCTGAGATCTCCGGTGCTGGACTGGTACGCATCAGCTATGCGTACCAGTTGTGGGTCATCATGCACACCAGCAACCTCTGCAAGCAGCGACCTCTGTCTCCCACCCCTCCCACCACCCCTGCTGACATGTGCAGTGCGTGCAGTGGCACGCACAGATGACCCTGGTCCACCTTGGGGGTTGGTGGTGGTGGTGGTGTCCATGGCCCCAGGTTGGTCCAGGGTCCCTGTGCTGGTGTTGCTCCTTGTTCTGTCCATGTCGGCAGGGATGGTATTTGTGGTGACAGTCGTTGGAGGGGTGGGTGCAGGGGGTGCAGCTGGTGGTCCTGCTGGTGCTGCAGCTGGTGGTCCTGCTGGTGCTGCATGTAGACTTGCACCGGATGTGCCAGGTTGGTCTTCTTCGTCCGAGGAGGGCAGAGGCTGTACGACACCAGTGAGCTCCGCATCCTCTTGAGCCTGGGACTGGGACTCCTCAGCGTCTGCTGCTGTGTCCCCATCATCACCTGTTTTTGGGAGACACACACAATGTATGTTATGTTTCTGCAGGCATCAATGGTTGACACACCTGACAGTTGTGACTGTGCCTCTGGGTGCGGGCCTGTACATTGCATTGTCCTAAGTCGTCACAGTCAGGGGTTGATTTTGGTGTGGCACATTGTCCTGCATTATTTGGGCATTTCTATGTATTTGTTGGGGTGTGAACATGGTCTGCATTGGTTGTATTTGGTTGACAGCCGGCCCTCCTTCCCACCCAGCCAGTCAGTTATCCCACCATGGACTGTGCTTGCATTGCAGGGAGTGGAAGTTGTCTCTCAGGATGTCAGTCAGTGGTGTCCTGCTGTTTGTTGGTGCACAGTTCCCAGCAGGGCCTTGTGCTCCCCGCAGCAGTAGCCAGTGTCAGCCATCTTGTGAGTCCTTCTCCACTCCCTGTGATGTGAGCATGGTTCAGGGTGGTGTTGATGGGACAGTTGTGGGGGTGACCAATATCTGTGACTGCCACTCCCATCATGCTATTGCCTCCACCCCACTTCCCAGCATTCCCATACTTACTTGGTTTTGTGGGGAGTTCAGTGTGTGTGGGTGTGAGAGCAATGGCAAGATGGCTGACAGTGGTGTCCTGCTGTTGGTTGGTGTGCAGTTCCCAGCATGCCCTTGTGCTCCCCACGACACAGCAACAGTGTCAGACATCTTTGATGGGCCTTTCCACTCTCTGTGGGATGTGCATGCGTGAGTGTGAGCTTGCTGGGCCATGTGGTGGGGGATGTAGAGCTGTGACTACGACTCCCATCATGCTATTGCCTCCAACCCCCTTCCCAGCATGCCCATGCTTCCTTCCTTTTGACTCTGCTTCCCTGTGGGGTGGGCTGGCTGTGCTGACAGGATGGCTGGGAGTGTTGTCCTGGCAGTTGTTTGGCTAAAAGTCCCAAGAGTGTCCCTGTGCTTCACACAACATAACCCAGGGTGGTGGTTCTTTGTGGGATCTTGAGTTAGGATGGGAGGCATTGCATTCTACCAGGTGGGTTCTGTGGAGTTTGTGTTGAGGGGGTGTGAGGGGAGGTGCTTGTGACTATGGTCAGTGCTGCAAGTCCTCCTTCCCACCCAGCCAGCCAGATATCCCACCATGGTACGTGCTTGCATTGCAGGGAGTGGAAGTTGTCTCTCAGGATGTCAGTCAGTGGTGTCCTGCTGTTTGTTGGTGCACAGTTCCCAGCAGGGCCTTGTGCTCCCCACAGCAGTAGCCAGTGTCAGCCATCTTGTGAGTCCTTCTCCACTCCCTGTGATGTGAGCATGGTTCAGGGTGGTGTTGATGGGACAGTTGTGGGGGTGAGCTATGTCTGTGACTGTGACTCCCATCATGCTATTGCCTCCACCCCACTTGCCAGCATTCCCATACTTACTTGCTTTTGTGGGGAGTTCAGTGTGTGTGGGTGTGAGGGCAATGGCAAGATGGCTGACAGTGGTGTCCTGCTGTTGGTTGGTGTGCAGTTCCCAGCATGCCCTTGTGCTCCCCACAGCAGTAGCCAGTGTCAGCCATCTTGTGTGTCCTTCTCCACTCCCTGTGATGTGAGCATGGTTCAGGGTGGTGTTGATGGGCCAGTTGTGAGGCTGAGCAATATCTGTGACTACCACTCCCATCATGCTATTGCCTCCACCCCCTTCCCAGCATGCCCATGCTTCCTTCCTTTTGACTCTGCTTCCCTGTGGGGTGGGCTGGCTGTGCTGACAGGATGGCTGGGAGTGTTGTCCTGGCAGTTGTTTGGCTAAAAGTCCCAAGAGTGTCCCTGTGCTTCACACAACATAACCCAGGGTGGTGGTTCTTTGTGGGATCTTGAGTTAGGATGGGAGGCATTGCATTCTACCAGGTGGGTTCTGTGGAGTTTGTGTTGAGGGGGGTGTGAGGGGAGGTGCTTGTGACTATGGTCAGTGCTGCAAGTCCTCCTTCCCACCCAGCCAGCCAGATATCCCACCATGGTACGTGCTTGCATTGCAGGGAGTGGAAGTTGTCTCTCAGGATGTCAGTCAGTGGTGTCCTGCTGTTTGTTGGTGCACAGTTCCCAGCAGGGCCTTGTGCTCCCCACAGCAGTAGCCAGTGTCAGCCATCTTGTGAGTCCTTCTCCACTCCCTGTGATGTGAGCATGGTTCAGGGTGGTGTTGATGGGACAGTTGTGGGGGTGAGCTATGTCTGTGACTGTGACTCCCATCATGCTATTGCCTCCACCCCACTTGCCAGCATTCCCATACTTACTTGCTTTTGTGGGGAGTTCAGTGTGTGTGGGTGTGAGGGCAATGGCAAGATGGCTGACAGTGGTGTCCTGCTGTTGGTTGGTGTGCAGTTCCCAGCATGCCCTTGTGCTCCCCACGACACAGCAACAGTGTCAGACATCTTTGATGGGCCTTTCCACTCTCTGTGGGATGTGCATGCGTGAGTGTGAGCTTGCTGGGCCATGTGGTGGGGGATGTAGAGCTGTGACTACGACTCCCATCATGCTATTGCCTCCAACCCCCTTCCCAGCATGCCCATGCTTCCTTCCTTTTGACTCTGCTTCCCTGTGGGGTGGGCTGCCTGTGCTGACAGGATGGCTGGGAGTGTTGTCCTGGCAGTTGTTTGGCTAAAAGTCCCAAGAGTGTCCCTGTGCTTCACACAACATAACCCAGGGTGGTGGTTCTTTGTGGGATCTTGAGTTAGGATGGGAGGCATTGCATTCTACCAGGTGGGTTCTGTGGAGTTTGTGTTGAGGGGGGGGGTGAGGGGAGGTGCTTGTGACTATGGTCAGTGCTGCAAGTCCTCCTTCCCACCCAGCCAGCCAGATATCCCACCATGGAACGTGCTTGCATTGCAGGGAGTGGAAGTTGTCTCTCAGGATGTCAGTCAGTGGTGTCCTGCTGTTTGTTGGTGCACAGTTGCCAGCAGGGCCTTGTGCTCCCCACAGCAGTTGCCAGTGTCAGCCATCTTGTGAGTCCTTCTCCACTCCCTGTGATGTGCGCATGGTTCATGGTGGTGTTGATGGGACAGTTGTGGGGGGGCAATATGTGTGACTACGACTCCCATGATGCTATTGGCTACACTGACTTGGCCAGCATACACAGAATTCCTTCCTTTCAGTGGTCTTCACTGTGTGTTGGTGTTGTTGTGGTGGCTACATGTCTGGATGTGTTTGTTAGTTCTATTTGTGCCACTGCCTAGCTGTAGTTGTAGTTGTGTTTGTACATGTGATGGCACGGTTGAATGTAACTTTTTTGATGGCATGTGTTGTGTTTATCTGACTGACATACACATTTTGGGATGATTCTGTTCTGGTTGCTGTGTAATTGCTATGAGTGCATGGTTTGACTCTCCCCTTGACAGTGATGTGTGTGTGTATTGTGGCAGAATATTGTGTACATTTGTTGTGTACTCACCAGGCTCTGGGATGTTCTCTAGTCCATATACGCTCACTGGCGGAAGGATGGCCCGCACCTTCTCCTCCCAGGGCCTGAGGTATACTGGCTTGGCAGGAGGGCCACTGCCGGTGTATTGGCTCAGGAGGTAGTCTTTCTTGAGCAGCTCCCGGACCCTCCTGCGCACGTCATACCACCTGTTCTGGATGTCGGTCTTTGTGCGCAGACATGGTGATTGTGCGTTCACCCTGTTGATGATCCTCTCCCACATCTTGGTTTTCTGGGAGATGGGGGTCTGTTGGACCAGTGTGCCAAACAGCTGTGGCTCTACCCTGAGGATCTCGTCTACCAGGACTTCCAATTCACAATCTAGGAACTTGTGATTCTTCTTGGGGGGCATGGTGATGGGTGGTGATGGTGAGTGATGTGTGTGTTGGTGTGCAGGTGAGGGTGTGTGAGTGTGTGTTTTGCTGGGTGTATGTGAGGTAGGTATTTGTTGGTGTGCTGATGGTGTGTGGCTTGTGTGAGGGATGAGCTGTGGGTGTGTGGTTGCTGTCTCTTGGGTGCTGGCAGTGGAATGGCATTTGCAAAGGATCATGGTTGTGATTTGTGTCCTTTATATGGGTGGAGTTGTGGGTGTGTCTTTGTTCTCTGTCCCCACCCCCCAGTATTTATTGGCTTTGTAATTGCTTGTTTGGCCTTTTTTTGTGTGATTTTTCCTTTGTACTGTCTGTGCATGTTGGAAACGTTCTTGTGACCGAGTCGGACCCTGCATTTGTCTCGTACGGTGTTCTCCGTTTCGTTCACGCTGTGTTTGTGCAGTTTTCTATGCTGCGTACGCGTCGGTCGCGGTGTTTTGTGTTACTTCGGCTCGGTTTTGTATGCGTGTCGGTCGTACGGCTTGTCCTCCGTCCGACTCGGTCGTGGTTTTCGCGCCTTGCATCGTACTTTGCGGTTTGGAGTTCGCGTGTACGTTTCGGTCGGATTTGTTCCGGGTGCGTGTCGGTCGGTTCGATTCGCGTGTTTTTCCGGCCGGATTGCTGTTTTCCGTGCGGCTCGGTCGTTCGGCTTGGGTTCTGTACGTGTCGGTCGGATTTTGCACGCTTTGCATCGTACTTGGCGTGTCGGGCGCCACAGGTACGTGTCGGTCGGTATAAATTCCGGCTCCGAGTCGGTCGGTGCTTTTCCGGCCCGAATCGGAATCGACCCC
>CAWUFW010029130.1:0-19723 GCA_963921515.1 Calotriton arnoldi | reverse complement strand
TATTGTGGATTTTTGCTATTGGGTCTTGTGATAAGTCTATATAAAGATTACTTATTTTTACATAACAACCTGTGTGGTGTCCATCTGTAGTGTTTTCACTGTATTACTGTATGTGTTCACAAATGCTTTACACACTGCCTCTGAGATAAGCCTGTCTGCTCGTGCCAAGCTACCAGGGGGTGAGCAGGGGTTATTTTGGGTGTGTAACTCCCTTGCCCTGACTAGAGTGGTGGTTTCTGCCTGGCTTTGGCGCAAGCCTTAGCCAACCAGAAATCCCATTTCTAACAGTGACACTTGCCCCTGTGTCCCTAAATGCCAAAGCCTCTTTTCCATTGATTAATGGCTGTTGTCTGTACTTGCCCAGATTACTGGGACTCACAGAGGAGGTCATATCCATGCCTCCATCACAGACTAGGACAGCCTGAGTGGGTTCTCTGACTAAGCCAGAGCCCATCTCAGTACCCAGGGTCAACCCTACTAAACCCTTGGCTTGTGTACTCCCACCACCATTTGTAACTGCACTAGGGGGAACAGGTGCCTTAGGGGCATTGGTGGGGGCTGGAACAGAGTCTTTGGACTTGGTGCAATCACTGGTCCAGTGTGTCTTTTGCTTACAGACTTTGCACCATGGTTTCTTTTGGCCTTTCCCTTTGTTAGACTGTGAATCCCCACCTGAAGAAGATTTTTGGGGGCCTTGTGAAGACTTCTGGTCTTTACCCTTCTCCCCACCCTTGTCAGAGTTTTTAGAATCTTGCTTCTTTGGGTCACCACCTTGGTTCTGTACCTTCTGCCTCACCCTGGTTCTGACCCATTTGTCTGCCTTCTTTCCCAATTCTTGGGGAGAGGTCAGATCAGAGTCCACCAGGTAATGAAGCAACAGCTGATCTTGACAGTTATTAAGAATCTGCTCCCTCATGATAAGATTGTACAATCCTTTGAAGTCACATACCTTACTGCCCACTAACCAACCTTCCAGAGCCTTAGCAGAACAATCAACAAAGTCCACCCAGTCTTGATTTTGTGCCTTTTGGGCATCCCTGAACTTTAACCTGTTTTGTTCAGTTGTTAGGCCAAACCCATCAATCAAGGCACTTTTTAAGACTTGATAATCATCAGCATCCTCTTCTCTAACAGTGAGGAGCTTATCTCTACTTTTGTCTGCAAAGGAGAGCCACAAGATTGCTGCCCACTGCTCCTGAGGGACCCTCTGTACTTTACAGGCCCTCTCCAGTGCAGTAATCCATTTGTGGATGTCATCCCCACTCTGGTAGGGAGGGACAATATTGGTCAGGTTTCTATGGTCATAAAACCTTTCCCTACCACTAGGGAAGTTGCTCCCACCATGGGACTCTAGTCCCAACTTTCTTCTTTGTCTATGAAGCTCTAGGGACTCCCTGTCTATAGCCAACTGCTCTCTTCTGTTTCTCAACTGAGCTTCCTCATACTCGAGCAGTATCTCTTTCCTCTCATGAGAGGATTCCCTCCTCGGAGAGGAAACAGAGGTACCTACTGAGGTGTCAGAGTGGTTAGACTCCTGAGAAGGAGATATGGACCTTCTAGGCACACTCACAACTCTTCCTGGTGGGACAAAGGGGAGGTCATTCTGATCCTCCTCCTCATCCACAGGAGGAGCTGCATTTTCCAGTGCAGGATCATTCTTATCCTCATGGCCAGTTTCAGAGGTCAGGTCCTGGGTATTTTCACCCCTGGTCCCTTCCTCATCTTCTGCCCCACTCTCTCTGCCTACCCTTGCAGACCCTATGGGTCTTCTAAGATCATCTAGCAGAAGCATCTCCAGGAGACGTTGGGTGTTGGCACTTTTGCCTGTCTTCAACTTCCTAATCTTGCACAACTCTCTCAATTCCAAGAATGAGAGGTTGTCATATTTGGATGGCAGGAGCCCATTGGTTCCTGGCAGTGAAGACATTACTAGTGAGGTGTGATGTATGCACTACCTACTCTAGTGTGGCCTACTAAACTCCCTTGAGTTGTAGAAAGGGTGTGCTAAGCCCTTAACACACAACTCTAAGTTCAGTAGAACTTACTGTATACTAAGCTTGTTTTTATATGTACCTAAGGTACCCTTAGTGGTTTTCAGTTGATCAATTCAATTGAGATTATCTGGTAAAACAATAGCAAGCTGGAATCCCACACGCTGCGCACCAATGTGAGAAGTTGGCCTGGTATATGCTGTCCACTAATTAAAGTGGGCACCTTGTACCAGTCCAAACAACCCCTTATGGAGATAGGTTAAAGACAACCTTTATTGAAAGCTATCCTAGTGGTAGCTATGGAGAGCAGCCTTCAGGCTAAGTCTTGAAGGAATGTAAAGCAGCTTGTTTTACCAGTCTATAATCACTTGAGTGAGCAAACGAAAGAGGACCACACCAGGTATATATATAAAATATATGTATTTAGTCTTAAACACACCCCTCTAGTCTCTTTATGAGTACATAGTTTACAAGTCAGTTATCAACAGTAATAGCACAAATACACGTTTGGGCCCTAGGGGCGTACCAAACCATATACCAAAAAAGTGGTATAAGAACCACGACTGAGCTAGACACAAGGCCTAGAGCCTGTAGAAGTGCTTGGACCACAAGGAACCACCCAAGGTAGTGACACAGGGGACCCACGGGGGACGCGTGCAGTGTGGGAACACAGCCGCGAATCACCGTTAACTTCTATGGGGAAAGTCGCGGTTGGATTTTTAAAAGAAAAGGACACTTAGAGGAGGACTTGGAGCAAACCCCTTTAGAACTAGGGAGTTCTAGAGTCAATACCCACGGGAGCACCGGAGTACTCGAGTTAGCTCACCCAGGGAAGCCGGGTGCATAGGTGTCTTTTGGAGTCGGGTTTCGTCATCGATTTCAATGGCGATCTGCTGCAAAGTGCTGCTGGCGACCAAGTCGAGAGTGTCCGGGTATATCCAAGGATGGATCGAAGATCTGAAGAACCTGAAAGCAGAGGGGACAGAGTCTGGGTCACTAGCCAGTGACCAGGAAGGCGATGAGCAGATGCCCACCGATGTCGGGTGCTTCAGGTAGGTTGATAGGCGTCTTGACTCTTTAGCTATGAGGTCCAGGAGGCGTCGATGATGACCAGGAGCTGGATTCGAGTGCTGCGGTGTCGGTGACTGGATTGAACCCAACAAGCCTTGGCAACGGCAAGTCTTATAGAACCAGAGAAAGGAATTTGGCGCAGACCAGCAAGGTCTGCGGGACTCACCCAGCAAAGGTAAGTCAGGGCACGTCTGGAGCAACCAGGAAAGCCCAAGCAGAAGAAGAGTTGCCTTTGGGAGGACCCACTAGCCAACGGACTAGCGATCACGAAGGAGCCTCGAGTGGACTCACTTGGAGCTGGCTCACAGGACACTCGTGGAGTGGAGGCCAGTGATCTTCGGTGCAGTCGGTGCTCGTGGTGGGGGCTACTAGGAGCCCAAAGCACAACTTCATGGGAGACCAGGAAGATGATGCACTTGCAAAAGTTTTTGGTGTCCAGGGGTCACAGTTCCACATTACCCACGAAAGCTACGTGCCTCAGCTTCACTGGGGTCTCAGGGCAGCTTCGGGGAAGTCTGGAAATTCACCTCTGGTGATGCAAAGACTTCGGCGTTTGGCGGGAGCTTCAGCGATGCAGACCGGACAGTTGCTTCTTTGGTGCCTGCCAAGCAGGGGAGTCACTCCTTGACCCCAAGGGAGATTCTTCAGTCCTCTAATCTTCAAGTAGAGCATCGAAGGTCCAGGATTCACGTTCAAAGTTTCGTCCAGGGATAATCTAAAGTCCTAAGGACTGGGGTCCCATACTTATACTAAGTTAGGGGGTTGGACATACTCTGGGGACCCACCTATGGGAGGGTCAGGGAAGAGGGGTGGTTACACCCATTCCCTTTGTCCAGTTTCACGCCAGAGCAGGGGCAGGTAGCCCCTGCAACTGGTTTGATCTGGACTATGCACAGGGACACCAAATGTGCCCCCAGTGCAGGACTTCAAAGCACCAGAGAGTGCTCCCACCCAGCCCCAATACACACTATACTGTCTGGGGAGGTGGTTACATCTCCCTGTGACAGGAAACCTATTGTCCAGGCCTCCCCTGCCGGAGTTTCGGTCAGCAGCAGGAAGCCAGACCCATGTCTGTGGCAGCGGCATCCATTTTGTGATGCCAGGGCTCTGAAAAGTTTATACCGGGTATGCCGGTGTGTACATGTCTCTCCCTCTAGAAGGGTGGAATGCTACCCCCGCCGCCAGAACTGGCGGGGGGGTAGTATTCCAAGGTGTTTGACACCAAACACGACATGTTTCCGTGCAGCCATCCCAAAGTTAGCATTTACCGCAAGGATATAATGCACTTAAGAGTATATGGTCAGGCTGCACCACAAACAGCACCAGTGTATTGACTCTGAACGCTGCAGAGGGGCTCTTCTCATGCAGGGGCACCCTCTCACATAAAAACCAAGCACTCTGCCTTCAGGATTGTTAAGGCCTGCCATAGGAGTGACTTATAGGTTTATATGTGTGTGCAATGGTAGTGATATAGGTAGCCTATACCACAGTAAGGGGTGCATGCACCACCTTACCCAGGCTGCAGTAGCAGACATGTGGTGTATTTTTGGAGGGCTTCCCAGGGGTGGCATAATATATGCTTCAGCCCCTGGTAGGCCTCTGGGGTACGTATGCCCTGGGTACATAGTATACCATATACTAGGGACTTATAAGGGCACTCCAGAATCCAATCAAAGATGTACTTAAGGTACATGGAAACCATTTTAGAGAGGAAGCAGCTAGGCTGGGGTTCTGATTAGCAGGGCCCCAGCCAGACTAAAGTCGAAAAACAGTGAAGCATCAGCAAAAAGTGGGGGTACCCATGTGAAGCAGATCCTACTCTCCTACAGGAGGGTGCAGAAAGAGGCAAGAGAAGTGCAGAAAGAAGTAAAAGAGGTGCAGGAAGAGGCAATAAAAGTGCAGAAAGAGGCAAGAGAGGTACAGAAACATGCAACAGAGGTGCAGAAAGAGGGAAGAGGGGTGCAGAAAGAGGCAAGAGGGGTGCCGAAGAAAGCAAGAGAGATACAGAAAGAGGCAAGAGAAGTTCTGAAATAGAGAAGAAAGTATCAGAAACAGGCAAAAGATGTGCATAAAGAAGCGAGAGCAGTGCAGAAAGAACCAACAGAGGTGCAGAAGAAGGCAAGAGAAGTTCAGAAAGAGTCAAGAGATTTGCAGAAACAAGCAAAAAAGGTGCATAAAGAAGCGAGAGCAGTGCAGAAAGAACCAACAGAGGTGCAGAAGGAAGTAAGAGGGGTGCAGAAATTTTCAAGAGAGGTGCAGAAAGAAGCAAGAGCAGTGCAGAAAGAAACAACAGAAGTAAGTAGGAGGCAAGAGGGGTGCAGAAAGAGGCAAGAGAAGTGCAGAAAGCAGCAAAAGACATGCAGAAAGAGGCAAGAGGGGTACAGAAAAAGGCAAGAGAAGTACAGAAAGAGGCAAGAGAGGTGTAGAAAGAGGGAAGAACGGTACAGAAAGGGGCAGGAGGGATGCAGAAAGAAGCAAGAGAGGTGCAGATAATAACAAGGGAAGTGCAGAAACAAGCAACAGAGGTGAAGAAAGAGGCAAAAGGGGTGCAGAAAGAGGCAAAGGAAGTACAGAAAGAAGCAACAGTGGTGCAGGAAAAGGCAAGAGAAGTACAGAAAGAGGCAAAAGAGTTTCAGAAACAGGGAAGAAGAGTGCAGAAAGAGGCAAGAGGGTTGCAGAATGAAGCAAGAGATGTGCAGAAAGAAGCAAGAGCAGTGCAGAAAGAACCAACAGAGGTGCGGAAAGAGGTAAGAGGGGTGCAGAAAGAGGCATGAGAAGAGCAGAAAGAAGCAAAAGAGGAGCAGAAAGAGGCAAGATGGTACAGAAAGAGGCAAGAGAGGTGCAGAAAGAGGTCAGAGAGGTGCAGAAATTTGCAAGAGAGGTACAGAAAGAAGCACGAGAGGTGCAGAAAGAAGCAAGACAAGTGCAAAAAGAAGCAACAGATGTGCAGAAAGAGGCAGGAGGGGTGCAGAAAGAGGCAAGAGGAGTGCAGAAAGAAGCAATAGAGGTGCAGACAGAAAGAAGCAACAGAGGTGCCGAAGGAGGCAATAGAACTGCAGAAAGAGGCAAGAGTGCAGAAAGAAGCAAGAGGGGTACAGAATGAGCAAGAGAAGTGCAGAAAGAAGCAAAAGAGGTGCAGAAAGAGGCAAGAGGGGTGCAGAAAGAGGTAAGAGAAGTGCAGAAAGAGGCAATAGTGGTTCAGAAAGAGGCAAGGGGGGGTCCATAAAGAGGCAAGAGGGGTACAGAATGAAGCAAGAGAGGTACAGAAAGAAGCAACAGAGGTGCAGAAGGAGGCAAGAGGGGTATAGAAATAGGCAAGAGAAGTAGAGAAAAAGCAAATGACGTGCAGAAAGAGGCAAGAGCGGTACAGAATGAGAAAAGGGAGGTGCACAAAGAGGCAAGAGAGGTGCAGAAAGAGGGAAGAAGGGTGAAGAGAGTGTAGGAGAGTAGGATCTGCTTCACATGGTTACCCCCGCTTTTTGCTGATGCTTCACTGTTTTTCGACTTTAGTCTGGCTGGGGCCCTGCTAATCAGAACCCCAGCCTAGCTGCTTCCTCTCTAAAATGGTTTCCATGTGCCTTAGGCACATCTCTGATTGGAATCTGGAGTGCCCTTGTAAGTCCCTAGTATATGGTATACTATGTACCAAGGGCATAGGTACCTCAGAGGCCTACCAGGGGCTGCAGCATGTATTGTGCCACCCCTGGAAGGCCAGTCAAAAGGACAAGCCTGGGTAAGGTGGTGCATGCACCCCTTACTGTGATATAGGTTACCTATATCACTACATACATACACACATATAAACCTATAAGTCACTCCTATGGCAGGCCTTATCAATCCTGAAGGCAGAGTGCGTGGTTCCTATGTGAGAGGGTGCCCCTGCATGAGCAGGGCCCCTCTGCAGCGTCCGGAGACCCTTCTCTGATGCTGTTTGTAGTGCAGCCTGACCATATACTCTTAAGCGCATTATAACCCGCGTTAAATGCTAACTTTGGGATGGCTGCACGGAAACATGTTATGTTTGGTGTCAAACATCTTGGAATACTACCCCCCCGCCAGTTCTGGTGGCGGGGGTAGCATTCCACCCTTCTAGAGGAGAGACATGTACACACCGGCCTGCCCGGTAACTTCTTTCCAAGCCCTGGCATCACAAAATGGATGCCGCTGCCACAGACACGAGTCTGGCCTCCTGCTGCTGACCGAAACTCCGGCAGGGGAGGCCTGGACAATAGGTTTCCTGTCCCAGGGAGGTGTAACCACCTCCCCAGACAGGATAGTGTGTATTGGGGCTGGGCGGGAGCACTCTCTGGTGCTTTGAAGTCCTGCACTGGGGGCACATTTGGTGTCCCTGTGCATACCCCAGTTCAAACCGGCTCAGGGGCTTCCAGCCCCTACTCTGGCGCGAAACTGGACAAAGGGAAAGGGGTGTAACCACCCCTCTGCCCTGACCCTCCCATAGGTGGGTCCCCAGAGTATGTCCAACCCCCTACCTTAGTATAAGTTTGGGACCCCAGTCCTTAGGACTTTAGATTTACCTGGACGAAACTCTGACACAGAATCCTGGACCTTCGATGCTCTACTTTAAGATTAGAGGACTGAAGAATCTCCCTTGGGGTCAAGGAGTGACTCCCCTGCTTGGCAGGCACCAAAGAAGCAATTGTCCGGTCTGCATCACCGAAGCTCCTGTCGGACGCTAAAGTCTTTGCATCACCAGAGGTGGATTTTCAGACGTCCCCGAGGCTGCCCTGAGTCCCCAGCAAAGCTGAGGCCCGTAACTGTCGTGGGTAACGTGAAACCGTGACCCCTGGACACCGAGCACATTTGCAAGTGCATCCTCTTCCTGGGATTCCACGAAGTTGTGCTTTGGGCTCAAAGTAGCCCCCTCCTCCTGCACCGACTGCACCAAAGATCACTGGCCTCCACTCCACGAGTCTGCCGTGAGCCAGCTCCAAGTGCATCCACTTGAGGCTCCTTCGCGGTCGCTAGTCCGTTGGCTAGTAGGCCCTCCCGAAGGTCAATATTATCCTGCTTGGGCTTCCCTAGTTGCTTTAGGCGTACCCTGACTTACCCTTGCTGGGTGAGTCCCTCAGACCTTGCTGGTCTGCACCACCATCCTTGTTCTATTTCCACAAGACTTGCTGTTGCCAAGGCTTGTTGGGTCCAATCCGGTCGCCGACACCTCAGCAATCGACAGACGTTAAGGTACAGCTCGATTCCAGCTCCTGGTTGTCGTCGACACCTCCTGGACCTCGTGGCTGAAGAGTCAAGACGACCGTCAACCTACCTGAAGCACCCGACATCGGTGGGCATTCGCTCATCGCCTTCCTGGTCACTGGCTAGTGACCCAGACTCTGTCCCCTCTGCTTTCAGGTTCTTCAGATCTTCAATCCACCTTTGGATCCACCCGAACACTTTCGACTTGGTCGCCAGCAGCACTTTGCAGCAGATCGCCATTGAAAACGACGACGAAACCCGACCCCGAAAGACACCTATGCACTCGGCTTCCCTGGGTGAGGTAACTCGAGTACTCCGGTGCTCCCGTGGGTATAGACTCTAGAACGACCCAGTTCTAAAAGGGTTTGCTCCAAGTCCTCCTCTAATTTTCCCTTTTCTTTAAAATTCCAACCGCGACTTTCCCCATAGAAGTCAATGGCGATTCGCGGCTGTGTTATCACACTGCACGCGTCCCCCGTGGGTCCCCTGTGTCACTACCTTGGGTGGTTCCTTGTGGTCCAAGCACTTCTACAGGCTCTAGGCCTTGTGTCTAGCTAAGTCGTGGTTCTTATACCACTTTATTGGTATATGGTTTGGTACGCCCCTAGGGCTCAAACGTGTATTTGTGCTATTACTGTTGATAACTAACTTATAACTTATGTACTTCGAACTCTAGCCTCATAGACTAGAGGGGTGTGTTTAGCAATAAATACATATATTTTGAATATATACCTGGTGTGGTCCGCTTTCATTTGGTCACTCAAGAGATTATAGACTGGTAAAACAAGCTGCTTTACATTCCTTCAAGACTTAGCCTGAAGGCTGCTCTCCATAGCTACCACTAGGATAGCTTTCAATAAAGGTTGTCTTTAACCTATCTCCAATAAGGGTTTGTTTGGACTGGTGCAAGGTGCCCACTATAATTAGTGGACAACATATACCAGGCCAACTTCTCACAGAGAGATGCAGAAAGAAGCAGGAAAAGTGCAGAAACAAGCAACAGAGGTGCAGAAAAAGGCAAAAGGGGTACAGAAAGAGGCAAAAGAGGTGCAGAAAGAACCAAAAGAGGTGCAAAAAGAGAGAAGAAGGGTGCAGAAAGAGGCAGGCAGAGTGCAGACATTTGCAAGACAGGTAGGTGCAGAAAGAAGAGGCAACAGGGGTGCAGAAAGAGGTAAGAGGGGTACAAAAGAGGCAAGAGAGGTACAGAAAGAGGCAAGAGAGCTGCAGAAATTTGCTTTAGAGGTACAGAAAGAAGCAAGAGAAGAGTAGAAAGGAGCAAGAGAGGTGTAGAAAGAGACAGGAGGGGTGCAGAATGAGGCAAGAGAAGTGCAGAAAGAAGGAATAGAAATGCAGAAAGAAATAAGAGAGGTGCAGAAAGAAGCAAGAGAGGTGCAGAAAGAGGCAAGAGGGGTACAGAAAGAGGCAAGAGAGGTGCACAAAGAGGCAAGAGAGGTGCAAAAAGAAGGAAGAAGGGTACAGAAAGAGGCAAGATGTTTGCAGAAAGAAGTAAGAGAGGTGCAGAAAGAAGCAAGAGAAGTGCATAAACAAGAAACAGGAGTGCAGAAAGAGGCAAAAGGGGTGCAGAAAGAGGCAAGAGAAGTGCAGAAAGAAGCAACAGAGGTGCTGAAAGAGGCAAGTGTAGTACAGAAAGTGGCAAGAGAGTAGCAAAAAGAGGCACAAGAGGTGCAGAAATAAGGAACAGGCGTGCAGACAGAGGCAAGTGCAGTGCATAAAGAGGCAAGAGAAGTGCAGAAAGAGGGAAGAAAAGTGCAGAAAGAGGCAAGAGAGTTGCAGAAATTTTCAAGAGAGGTACAGAAAGTGTAGGAGAGTAGGATCTGCCTCTTATGGTTACCCCCACTTTTTGCTGGTGTATCACTGTTTTTAGACTTTAGTCTGGCTGGGGCCCTGCTATCCAGGACCCCAGCCTAGCTGCTTCCTCTCTAAATTGATTCCATGTACCTTAAGTACACTTCAGATTGGATTCTGGGGTACCCTTATAAGTCCCTAGTATATGGTATACTATGTACCCAGGGCATAGGTACCCCAGAGGCCTTTTAACACGTATGCACCCGGCTTCCCTGGGTGAGGTAACTCGAGTATTTCGGTACTCACGTGGGTGTGGGCCCTAGAAACTCTTAAGTTTTAAGGGGTTAACTGGAAGTCCTCTCCGAAGTGTCCTTTTTCTTTTAAAATCCAACCGCGACTTTCCCCATAGAAGTTAACGGCGATTCGCGGCTGTGTTCTCACACTGCACGCATCCCCCGTTGGTCCCCTGTGTCACTACCTTGGGTGGTTCCTTGGGGTCCAAGCACTTCTACAGGCTCTAGGCCTTGTGTCTAGCTCAGTCGTGGTTCTTATACCACTATTTTAGTATATGGTTTGGTACGCCCCTAGGGCTCAAACATGTATTGTGCTAATAACTGCTGATATTTGCCTTGTAACTTATGTACTTCGAACTCTAGCCTCATAAAGAGACTAGAGGGGTGTGTTTAAGACTAAATACATATAATTTATATATATACCTGGTGTGGTCCTCTTTCATTTGGTCACTCAAGAGATTATAGACTGGTAAAACAAGCTGCTTTATATTCCTCCAAGACTTAGCCTGAAGGCTGCTCTCCATAGCTTCCACTAGGATAGCTTTCAATAAAGGTTGTCTTTAACCTATCATCAATAAGGGGTTGTTTGGACTGGTGGAAGGTGCCCACTATAACTAGTGGACAGCATATGCCAGGGCAACTTCTCACATTGGTGTGCAGCGTGTGAGATTCCAGCTTGCTATTGTTTTACCAGATAATCTCAAGTGTGTGACTAACTGAAAACCACTAAAGGTACCTGAGGTACATATAAATTCAAGCTTAGAAATACAGTAAGTTCTACTGAACTTAGAGTTGTGTGTCAAGGGCTTAGCACACCCTTTCCTCAACTCAAGAGAGTTTAGTAGGCCACACTAGAGTAGGTAGTGCATACACCACACCTCACTAGTGAGGTCTTCAGGGCCAGGAACCAGTAGGTCCCTGCCAGGAACCAGTGGGCTCCTAACCTCCAAATATGACAACCTCCCATTCTTGGAATTGAGAGAGTTGTGCAAGATTAGGAAGCTGAAGACAGGCAAAAGTGCCAACACCCAACGTCTCATGGAGATGCTTCTGCTGGATGATCTCAGAAGACCATTAGGGTCTGCAGGGGTAGGCAGAGAGGGTGGGGCAGAAGATGAGGAAGGGACCAGGGGTGAAAATACCCAGGACCTGCCCTCTGAAACTGGCCAGGAAGATGAAAATGATCTTGCCCTGGACAATCCAGCTCTTCCTGAAGATGAGGAGGAGGATCAGAATGACCTCCCATTTTGTCCCACCAGGAAGAGTTGTGAGTGTGCCTAGAAGGTCCAGGTCTCCTTCTCAGGAGTCTAACCATTCTGACACCTCAGTAGGGACCTCTGTTTCCTCTCATAGGAGGGAATCCTCTCATGAAAGGAAAAAGAGACTGCTCCAGTATGAAGAAGCTCAGCTTAGGATCAGAAGAGAGCAGTTGGCTATAGACAGCGAGTCCCTAGAGATTCATAGACAAAGAAGAAAGTTGGGACTAGAGTCCCATGGTGGCAGCAACATCCCTAGTGGTAGGGAAAGGTCTTATGACCATAGAAACCTGAGCAAGATTGTCCCTCCCTACCAGAGTGGGGATGACATCCACAAATGGATTACTGCACTGGAGAGGGCCTGTAAAGTACAGAGGGTCCCTCAGGAGCAGTGGGCATCAATCGTGTGGCTCTCCTTTGCAGATAAAGGTAGAGACAAGCTCCTCACTGTAAGAGAAGAGGATGCTGATGATTACCAAGTCCTGAAGAGTGCCCTAATAGATGGGTTTGGCCTAACCACTGAGCAATCCAGGTTAAAGTTCAGAGATACCCAAAAGGCACAGACACAGGACTGGGTGGACTTTGTAGATTGTGCTACTAAGGCTCTGGAAGGCTGGTTACTTGGCAGTAAGGTGTGTGACTTCAAAGGATTGTATAATTTAATCATGAGGGAGCAGATTCTTAATAACTGTCAGAATCAGTTGCTACATCAGTACCTGGTTGACTCTGATCTGACCTCTCCCCAAGAATTGGGTAAGAAGGCAGACAAATGGGTCAGAACCAGGGTGAAGCAGAAAGTACAGAACCAAGGTGGTGACCAGAAGAAGCAAGATTCCAAAAACTCTGATAAGGGTAGGGAAAAGGGTAAAGACCAGAAGTCTTCTCAAGGTTCCCAAAAATCTGCATCTGGTGGGGAATACCAATCTAATAAAGGAAAAGGCCAAAATAAACCATGGTGCAAAGTCTGTAAGCAAAAGACTCACTGGACCAGTGATTGCACCAAGTCCAAAGACTCTAATCCAGCCACCATTGCCCCTAAGGCAACTGTTCCCCCTAGTCCAGCTACAAGTGGTGGTGGAAACACTCAGAATAAGGGTTTAGTAGGGTTGACCCTGGGTACTGAGATGGGCTCTGGCCTAGTCAGAGTGCCAACTCAGGCTGTCCTAGTCTGTGATGGGGGCATGGATATGTCCCCCTTTGTGAGTCCCAATAATTTGGGCAAATACAGACAGCAGCCTTTAATTAATGGAAGAGAGGCTTTGGCATTCAGGGACACAGGAGCAAGTGTCACCATGGTGACACAAGATCTTGTGGATCCTGGGCAGATTATACTTGGTGAAATGTACCAAGTGACCAATGCTAGCAATGTCAGAACAGACCATTCTCTGGCAGTTGTTAACTTCTCCTGGGGAGGGGTAACTGGCCTTAAGAAGGTTGTGGTGAGTGCAGACCTACCAGTTGAATGCTTGCTTGGCAATGATCTTGAAACCTCAGCTTGGGCAGAGGTGGAGCTCAGGAAACATGCAGAAATGCTAGGGATCCCTGCACATGTCTTTGCTGTGACTAGGTCACAGGCAAAAATGTCAAAAGCTGAACAGGCCCTGGATTCTGGAATAATGGACCAGGTGCCTCCCAAGAGGAGGAGCAGTAGGGTTAAGGCAGTGCCTTCCCCCTTGGCTCAGGAGGAAGATCAGTCTTTTGAGGAAGATGATCTCAGGCCTGAAGAAGGAACTGTCCCAGAGGAGCTTGAACCTGATCAGGTTCAGTTCTTGGGGACAGGGGGCCCTTCCAGGGCAGATCTGAGCCAGGAGCAGCTGAACTGCCCCTCTCTTGAACCCCTCAGACAGCAAGCTGCTGCTGAGGCTGCTGGGAATGCTAGTGGCACCCATAAGATATATTGGGATGAAGGACTCCTGTACTCAGATAGTAGAGACCCCAAGCCTGGAGCAGCCAGGAGGTTGGTTATACCTCTGAAGTTCAGGGGCTTCCTACACTAGCCCATGACATTCCCTTAGAGGGTCAGCTGGGCCAGAACAAGACTTGGGACAGAATTGTCCCTCACTTTCACTGGCCCCACATGTCTGAAGACACCAAGGAGTTTTGTCGCTCCTGTGTAACCTGCCAAGCCAGTGGGCAGGCAGGTGGCACCACAAAGGCCCACCTGATACCACTACCTGTGGTGGGGGTTCCCTTTGAGAGGGTGGGGATTTACATAGTTGCTCCCATGGATCCCCAAACAGCATCTGGGCACAAGTTTATCCTGGTGGTGGTGGACCATGCCACCAGGTACCCAGAAGCCATTCCCCTTAGGACCACTACAGCCCCTGTGGTGGCCAGGGCCCTCCTGGGAATTTTCTCTAGAGTGGGCTTTCCTAAGGAGGTAGTATCTGACAGAGGTGCAAACTTTATGTCCAGTTACTTGACTGCAATGTGGAAGGAGTGTGGAGTGACTTATAAGTTCACCACACCCTATCACCCACAATGCAATGGTTTAGTTGAGAGATTCAACAAAACCTTGAAGGGCATGATTAAAGGGCTCCCAGAAAAGCTTAGGTGAAGATGGGACATACTCTTGCCCTGCCTTTTATTTGCATGCAGGGAGGTTCCTCAAAAGGGGGTTGACTACAGCCCTTTTGAACTTTCGTTTCGCCATCCTGTCAGGGGTCCATTGTGTCTGGTGAAGGAAGGTTGGGAGTTACCTCTCAAACCCCCTAAACAGGACATAGTGGACTATGTACTTGGTCTCCGCTCCAGGATGGCTGAGTATATGAAAAAGGCAACCAAAAACCTTGAGGCTAGCCAGAAATTACAGAAAGCCTGGCATGACCAAAAGGCTGTGCTGACTGTTTACCAGCCAGGACAGAAGGTGTGGGTGCTGGAGCCAGTGGCCCCAGCAGCCCTCCAAGACAAGTGGAGTGGCCCCCATACCATTGTTGAACAGAAGGGAGAGGTCACCTATCTGGTAGACCTGGGAACTCCCAGGAGCCCCCATAAGGTGCTCCATGTCAACAGGCTGAAGCCATATGTGGACAGGGCTGACATGGGCTTGCTCTTGGCAACTGATGGGGGACAGGAGGAGGAGAGTGACCCTCTCCCTGACCTGCTCTCACAGAACCCTGATGATGGGTCAGTGGGTGTAGCCTTGGCAGGCAGCCTCACTGCCCAACAGAAAACTGATTGTAGACAGGTGCTCAATCAGTTCAGACACATGTTTTCTCTGACTCCAAGTCAGACCACCTGGTGCACTCATGAAGTGGACACTGGGGACAGTCTGCCTGTTAAAAGTAATATTTACAGGCAACCTGACCAGGTCAGGGACTGTATCAGGACAGAAGTCCAGAAAATGTTAGAACTGGGTGTCATTGAACCTTCAGATAGCCCTTGGGCTAGTCCAGTGGTCCTGGTGCCAAAACCTCACACAAAAGATGGTAAGAGAGAGATGAGGTTTTGTGTGGACTACAGAGGCCTCAATGCAGTCACTAGGACTGATGCCCATCCAATCCCCAGGGCAGATGAGCTAATAGACACTTTGGCCTCAGCCAAGCATCTAAGCACATTTGACCTAACAGCTGGCTACTGGCAGATCAGACTAGCTGATGATGCAAAGCCAAAAACTGCATTTTCTACCCCTGGTGGGCTTTACCAATTTGTGGTGATGCCCTTTGGTTTGAAAAATGCACCTGCCACTTTTCAGAGGTTGGTGAACACAGTCCTTACAGGTCTGGAAGCCTATAGTGCAGCATATCTAGATGATATTGCTGTCTTTAGCTCCACCTGGGAGGATCACCTGGTCCACCTCAGAAATGTTTTGGAGGCCCTGCAGAAGGCAGGCCTAACTATCAAGGCCACAAAGTGCCAGATAGGGCAGAGTCAGGTTGTGTACCTGGGCCACCTTGTGGGTGGAGGCCAGGTTCAACCATTGCAGAGCAAAATCCAGACCATCATGGACTGGGTTGCTCCAACTACCCAGACTCAGGTGAGAGCCTTTTTATGCCTGACTGGGTACTACAGAAGATTTGTCAAGGGGTATGGATCAATAGTGACACCCCTGAATGACTTAACCTCTAAGAAAATGCCCAAAAAGGTTCAGTGGACAGTTAGCTGTCAAAAGGCATTTGATGACCAGAAGCAGGCCATGTGCACTGCTCCCATTCTGCAAAGTCCTGATTACTCCAATAAGTTAATTGTGCAAACAGATGCATCTGAGTTGGGGGTAGGGACTGTACTATCACAGTTGAATGATGAAGGTCAGGATCAGCCAGTAGCTTTTATTAGCAGAAGGCTGACCCCCAGAGAGAAACGTTGGTCAGCCATTGAGAGGGAGGCCTTTGCTGTGGTTTGGGCTCTGAAGAAGCTGAGGCCATACTTGTTTGGCACTCACTTCCTTGTTCAGACAGACCATAAGCCCCTCTTATGGCTAAAACAGATGAAGGGTGAAAACCCCAAACTTTTGAGGTGGTCCATTTCCCTACAGGGGATGGACTATAAAGTGGAACATAGACCTGGGAATAACCATGCCAATGCAGATGGACTCTCCAGATATTTCCACTTAGAACATGAAGACTTAACTGGTCAAGGTTAGTTTAATGTCCCTGCGTTTGGGGGGGGGTGTGTAGGACAGTAGGATCTGCCTCTTATGGTTACCCCCACTTTTTGCTGGTGTATCACTGTTTTTTTACTTTAGTCTGGCTGGGGCCCTGCTATCCAGGACCCCAGACTAGCTGCTTCCTCTCTAAATTGATTCCATGTACCTTAAGTACACTTCAGATTTGATTCTGGGCTACCCTTATAAGTCCCTAGTATATGGTATACTATGTACCCAGGGCATAGGTACCCCAGAGGCCTACCAGGGGTTGAAGCATGTATTGTGCCACCCCTGGAAGGCCCTCCAAAATGACACCACAGGACTGCTACTGCAGCCTGAGTAAGGTGGTGCATGCACCCCTTACAGAGATATAGGTTCACTATACCTCACCTATCACTGCACATACAATCCTATCAGTCACCCCTATGGCAGGCCTTATCAATCCTGAAGGCAGGGTGCTTGGTTTTATGTGATAGGGTGCCCATGCATGAGCAGAGCCCCTCTGCAGCCTTCGGAATCTCCTCTCCGGGGTTGTCTGTGGGGCAGCCTGACCATATACTCTTAAGTGCATTATATCTAAATGGTAAATGCTAACTTTGGGATGGCTGAACGGAAACATGTCGTGTTTGGTGTCAAACACCTTGGAATCATACCCCCACACTAGTACCTGGTGTGGGAGTATGATCCCACCCTTCTAGAGGGAGAGACATGACAGCACTGGTATACCCGGTACCAACTAAACAGAGCCTGGCATCACAAAATGGATGCTGCAGCCACAGACACGAGTCTGGCCTCCTGATGCTGACCGAAACTCCGGCAGGGGAGGCCTGTACAATAGGTTTCCTCTCACAGGGAGGTGTTACCACCTCCCAGACAGGCCTTAGTTGATTGGGGCTGGGTGGGTGCACTCTCTGAGTGCTTTGAAGTCCTGCACTGGGGGCACATTTGGTGTCCTCGTGCATACCCCAGTTCAAACCGGTTGCAGGGGCTACCAGCCCCTGCTCTGGTGTGAAACTGGACAAAGGAAATGGGTGTAGCCACCCCTCTTTCCAAACCCTCCCATAGGTGGGTCCCCAGAGTTAGTCCAACCCCTTTCCTTAGTATAAGTAAGGGAACCCTGGCAACAGGACTTTAGATATCTCTGGACGAAACTCTCTAGCTAAATCCTTGACCTTTGACACTCTACATCAAGATTAGAGGACTGAAGAATCTCCCTTGGGGTCAAGGAGTGACTCCCCTGCTTGGCAGGCACCAATGAAGCATCTGTCCGGTCTGCATCACTGAAGCTCCCACCAGACGCCGAAGTCTTTGCATCACCAGAGGAGGATTTCCAGACTTCCCCGAGGCTGCCCTGAGTTCCCAGCAAAGCTGAGGCACGTAGCTGTCGTGGGTAATGTGGAACTGTGACTCCTGGACACCAAGCACATTTGCAAATGCACCAACTTCCTGACATCTCTTGAAGCCGTGCTTTGGGTTCCAAGTATCCCTAGCCCCGAGCACCAACTGCAGCAAAGATCACTGGCCTACACTCCACGAGTGTCCCGTGGGCCAGCTCCAAGTGCGACCGCTCAAGGCTCCTTTGCGATCTCTAGACCGTTGGCTAGTGGGTCCCCACGAAGGCAACTCTTCAATTGCTTGGGCTTTTCTGGTTGCCCCAGAAGTGCCCTGACTTACCCTCGCTGGGTGAGTCCCTCAGACCTTGCTGGTATGCACCGCAGCCTTTTCTTTGTTTCCCCGTGACTTGCAATTGCCAAGGCTTGCTGGGTCCAATCTGGTCGCCGACACTGCAGCACTCGACAGACTTTGGGGTACAGCTCCCTTCCAGCTCCTGGTCATCGTTGACACCTCCTGGACCTCGTGGCTGAAGAGTCAAGGCACCCATCAACTCACCTGAAGCACCCGACATCTGAGGGTATTCGACTATCGTGCCCCTGGTCACTAGCTAGTGACCCAGACTATGTCCCCTCTGCTTTCAGGTCTTCCTCTTCCTCGATCCAGGCTTGGATCGCACCGGACACTCTTCCTCTTCACGGCAGCAGCACTTTCCAAGAGGTCGCCATTGAAAACGACGGCGATTCCCTACACCTTTTAACACGTATGCACCCGGCTTCCCTGGGTGAGGTAACTCGAGTATTTCGGTACTCACGTGGGTGTGGGCTGTGAGAAGTTGGCCTGGTATATGCTGTTCACTAATTAAAGTGGACACCTTGCACCAGTACAATTCGACTCTTATGGTAGATAGGTTTAAGACAACCTTTATAGAAAGCTATCCTAGTGGTAGCTGTGGAGAGCAGCCTTCAGGCTAAGTCTTGAAGGAATGTAAAGCAGCTTGTTTTACCACACAATCTCTTGAATCACCAAATGAAAAGACACCACACAGGTATATATATCAAATATATATGTATTTATTATTAAACAACTCTCTACTAATCTCTTTATGAGATTAGAAGTCAGGAACATATGTACAAGTCAATAGTTATCAAAATAAGTTAGCACAGTAAATATCTCAACCTTATCTTGGCTAGACCGGGGTCTAGAGCACATAGAATTGAGGGACCCCCAGAGAACCACCCAGGTAGTTGTAGGAGACCCACAGGGGACGGACGCGGTGTTCAAACACTAGTGTGAGTCCTGTACGAGTCTATGTAAGTGGACGCGATTGAGTTATCAATGTTACAGGCCCCTGGCGTGTTCGAGGTGAACACACCGATCGGTCAGTACGAGTCGAAGGACGCGGTTACTGGTAGATTTACAAGGGAGTTGGATGCGGTATGTCTAACACAGCCGCAAACCCTGTACGAGTCAGTGCGAGAATCGCACAGGGAAAATAAGAGTTTTAGGATACTTCTGGTGAACCTACAAGCAAGTCACTTACAGGGTAAGTAGTTCTAGGGCCCACACCCACAGGAGCACCGTAGTGCTGGAGTTACCTCACCCAGGGAAGCCAGGTGCACAGGTGTCCTTTGGTGTCGGGTCGCGGCGTCGTTTTCAATGGCGAACAAAGAAGACTTGCTGCTTGTGATGACTGAAGAAGTGTCCGGTGGAATCCAAGCCTGGATTCGGTAGAAGGATGACCTGAAAGCAGAGGGGACAGTGTTCAAAGTCACTTGGCAGTGACTCGGGGCAAGGAAGATGAATGCCCACCGTCGTCGCAGGATTCAGGTCATTCATGGTTGCCTTGACTCTTCAGCCACGAGGTCCAGGAGGTGTCGACGACAACCAGGAGCTGGATTCGGCGTGTCCCACGATGTCTGCAGCTTACGGTGGTGTCGGCAACTCGGTTGGAGCCAACAGGCCTTGGTAACAGCAAGTCTCGGGAGAAAGGTGAAAAGGCAATGGCGCAGACCAGCAAGGTCTGAGGGACTCATCCAGCAAGGGTAAGTCAGGGCAGGCTTGGAGCAACCAGGTGAGCCCTTTGGTTTCTTGGAAAAGTCTTCAGGGGACCCACGAGCCGGCTGGCAAGGGATTGCGAAGACGCCTCGGTTGGATTCAAGAGGGTTGCAGAAA
>CAWUFW010029129.1:0-19724 GCA_963921515.1 Calotriton arnoldi | reverse complement strand
GCCAAGCCATGTCTTCCCTGGACCGGAAACAAGCATCCTGGGACCGGTTTCTGGCTATTCAGCCGTCATCAGCCAGGCTAGCTTGAATCCAGTGGCAAAGTGAGCAAGGGACCCACGTCTGGGCATACCCTGCCAACTTAGGGCGAACAAAGCGATACCAAAGGGGATGATGGACGGAGCGTTTGAGCTAATCAAACACTCACCCCCAGTCAACTGATCTGGGTTTAATCCATCATCATTCTTTAGCTCACTCCACCACCCCAGTTCAGACATGGCCATATGCAAATCAGTCTGACCCTGTGCCTCATGGGAACAGTCCAGCCCGAACTGCCAAGCCATGTCTTCCCTGGACCGGAAACAAGCATCCTGGGACCGGTTTCTGGCTATTCAGCCGTCATCAGCCAGGCTAGCTTGAATCCAGTGGCAAAGTGAGCAAGGGACCCACGTCTGGGCATACCCTGCCAACTTAGGGCGAACAAAGCGATACCAAAGGGGATGATGGACGGAGCGTTTGAGCTAATCAAACACTCACCCCCAGTCAACTGATCTGGGTTTAATCCATCATCATTCTTTAGCTCACTCCACCACCCCAGTTCAGACATGGCCATATGCAAATCAGTCTGACCCTGTGCCTCATGGGAACAGTCCAGCCCGAACTGCCAAGCCATGTCTTCCCTGGACCGGAAACAAGCATCCTGGGACCGGTTTCTGGCTATTCAGCCGTCATCAGCCAGGCTAGCTTGAATCCAGTGGCAAAGTGAGCAAGGGACCCACGTCTGGGCATACCCTGCCAACTTAGGGCGAACAAAGCGATACCAAAGGGGATGATGGACGGAGCGCTTGAGCTAATCAAACACTCACCCCCAGTCAACTGATCTGGGTTTAATCCATCATCATTCTTTAGCTCACTCCACCACCCCAGTTCAGACATGGCCATATGCAAATCAGTCTGACCCTGTGCCTCATGGGAACAGTCCAGCCCGAACTGCCAAGCCATGTCTTCCCTGGACCGGAAACAAGCATCCTGGGACCGGTTTCTGGCTATTCAGCCGTCATCAGCCAGGCTAGCTTGAATCCAGTGGCAAAGTGAGCAAGGGACCCACGTCTGGGCATACCCTGCCAACTTAGGGCGAACAAAGCGATACCAAAGGGGATGATGGACGGAGCGTTTGAGCTAATCAAACACTCACCCCCAGTCAACTGATCTGGGTTTAATCCATCATCATTCTTTAGCTCACTCCACCACCCCAGTTCAGACATGGCCATATGCAAATCAGTCTGACCCTGTGCCTCATGGGAACAGTCCAGCCCGAACTGCCAAGCCATGTCTTCCCTGGACCGGAAACAAGCATCCTGGGACCGGTTTCTGGCTATTCAGCCGTCATCAGCCAGGCTAGCTTGAATCCAGTGGCAAAGTGAGCAAGGGACCCACGTCTGGGCATACCCTGCCAACTTAGGGCGAACAAAGCGATACCAAAGGGGATGATGGACGGAGCGTTTGAGCTAATCAAACACTCACCCCCAGTCAACTGATCTGGGTTTAATCCATCATCATTCTTTAGCTCACTCCACCACCCCAGTTCAGACATGGCCATATGCAAATCAGTCTGACCCTGTGCCTCATGGGAACAGTCCAGCCCGAACTGCCAAGCCATGTCTTCCCTGGACCGGAAACAAGCATCCTGGGACCGGTTTCTGGCTATTCAGCCGTCATCAGCCAGGCTAGCTTGAATCCAGTGGCAAAGTGAGCAAGGGACCCACGTCTGGGCATACCCTGCCAACTTAGGGCGAACAAAGCGATACCAAAGGGGATGATGGACGGAGCGTTTGAGCTAATCAAACACTCACCCCCAGTCAACTGATCTGGGTTTAATCCATCATCATTCTTTAGCTCACTCCACCACCCCAGTTCAGACATGGCCATATGCAAATCAGTCTGACCCTGTGCCTCATGGGAACAGTCCAGCCCGAACTGCCAAGCCATGTCTTCCCTGGACCGGAAACAAGCATCCTGGGACCGGTTTCTGGCTATTCAGCCGTCATCAGCCAGGCTAGCTTGAATCCAGTGGCAAAGTGAGCAAGGGACCCACGTCTGGGCATACCCTGCCAACTTAGGGCGAACAAAGCGATACCAAAGGGGATGATGGACGGAGCGTTTGAGCTAATCAAACACTCACCCCCAGTCAACTGATCTGGGTTTAATCCATCATCATTCTTTAGCTCACTCCACCACCCCAGTTCAGACATGGCCATATGCAAATCAGTCTGACCCTGTGCCTCATGGGAACAGTCCAGCCCGAACTGCCAAGCCATGTCTTCCCTGGACCGGAAACAAGCATCCTGGGACCGGTTTCTGGCTATTCAGCCGTCATCAGCCAGGCTAGCTTGAATCCAGTGGCAAAGTGAGCAAGGGACCCACGTCTGGGCATACCCTGCCAACTTAGGGCGAACAAAGCGATACCAAAGGGGATGATGGACGGAGCGTTTGAGCTAATCAAACACTCACCCCCAGTCAACTGATCTGGGTTTAATCCATCATCATTCTTTAGCTCACTCCACCACCCCAGTTCAGACATGGCCATATGCAAATCAGTCTGACCCTGTGCCTCATGGGAACAGTCCAGCCCGAACTGCCAAGCCATGTCTTCCCTGGACCGGAAACAAGCATCCTGGGACCGGTTTCTGGCTATTCAGCCGTCATCAGCCAGGCTAGCTTGAATCCAGTGGCAAAGTGAGCAAGGGACCCACGTCTGGGCATACCCTGCCAACTTAGGGCGAACAAAGCGATACCAAAGGGGATGATGGACGGAGCGTTTGAGCTAATCAAACACTCACCCCCAGTCAACTGATCTGGGTTTAATCCATCATCATTCTTTAGCTCACTCCACCACCCCAGTTCAGACATGGCCATATGCAAATCAGTCTGACCCTGTGCCTCATGGGAACAGTCCAGCCCGAACTGCCAAGCCATGTCTTCCCTGGACCGGAAACAAGCATCCTGGGACCGGTTTCTGGCTATTCAGCCGTCATCAGCCAGGCTAGCTTGAATCCAGTGGCAAAGTGAGCAAGGGACCCACGTCTGGGCATACCCTGCCAACTTAGGGCGAACAAAGCGATACCAAAGGGGATGATGGACGGAGCGTTTGAGCTAATCAAACACTCACCCCCAGTCAACTGATCTGGGTTTAATCCATCATCATTCTTTAGCTCACTCCACCACCCCAGTTCAGACATGGCCATATGCAAATCAGTCTGACCCTGTGCCTCATGGGAACAGTCCAGCCCGAACTGCCAAGCCATGTCTTCCCTGGACCGGAAACAAGCATCCTGGGACCGGTTTCTGGCTATTCAGCCGTCATCAGCCAGGCTAGCTTGAATCCAGTGGCAAAGTGAGCAAGGGACCCACGTCTGGGCATACCCTGCCAACTTAGGGCGAACAAAGCGATACCAAAGGGGATGATGGACGGAGCGTTTGAGCTAATCAAACACTCACCCCCAGTCAACTGATCTGGGTTTAATCCATCATCATTCTTTAGCTCACTCCACCACCCCAGTTCAGACATGGCCATATGCAAATCAGTCTGACCCTGTGCCTCATGGGAACAGTCCAGCCCGAACTGCCAAGCCATGTCTTCCCTGGACCGGAAACAAGCATCCTGGGACCGGTTTCTGGCTATTCAGCCGTCATCAGCCAGGCTAGCTTGAATCCAGTGGCAAAGTGAGCAAGGGACCCACGTCTGGGCATACCCTGCCAACTTAGGGCGAACAAAGCGATACCAAAGGGGATGATGGACGGAGCGTTTGAGCTAATCAAACACTCACCCCCAGTCAACTGATCTGGGTTTAATCCATCATCATTCTTTAGCTCACTCCACCACCCCAGTTCAGACATGGCCATATGCAAATCAGTCTGACCCTGTGCCTCATGGGAACAGTCCAGCCCGAACTGCCAAGCCATGTCTTCCCTGGACCGGAAACAAGCATCCTGGGACCGGTTTCTGGCTATTCAGCCGTCATCAGCCAGGCTAGCTTGAATCCAGTGGCAAAGTGAGCAAGGGACCCACGTCTGGGCATACCCTGCCAACTTAGGGCGAACAAAGCGATACCAAAGGGGATGATGGACGGAGCGCTTGAGCTAATCAAACACTCACCCCCAGTCAACTGATCTGGGTTTAATCCATCATCATTCTTTAGCTCACTCCACCACCCCAGTTCAGACATGGCCATATGCAAATCAGTCTGACCCTGTGCCTCATGGGAACAGTCCAGCCCGAACTGCCAAGCCATGTCTTCCCTGGACCGGAAACAAGCATCCTGGGACCGGTTTCTGGCTATTCAGCCGTCATCAGCCAGGCTAGCTTGAATCCAGTGGCAAAGTGAGCAAGGGACCCACGTCTGGGCATACCCTGCCAACTTAGGGCGAACAAAGCGATACCAAAGGGGATGATGGACGGAGCGTTTGAGCTAATCAAACACTCACCCCCAGTCAACTGATCTGGGTTTAATCCATCATCATTCTTTAGCTCACTCCACCACCCCAGTTCAGACATGGCCATATGCAAATCAGTCTGACCCTGTGCCTCATGGGAACAGTCCAGCCCGAACTGCCAAGCCATGTCTTCCCTGGACCGGAAACAAGCATCCTGGGACCGGTTTCTGGCTATTCAGCCGTCATCAGCCAGGCTAGCTTGAATCCAGTGGCAAAGTGAGCAAGGGACCCACGTCTGGGCATACCCTGCCAACTTAGGGCGAACAAAGCGATACCAAAGGGGATGATGGACGGAGCGTTTGAGCTAATCAAACACTCACCCCCAGTCAACTGATCTGGGTTTAATCCATCATCATTCTTTAGCTCACTCCACCACCCCAGTTCAGACATGGCCATATGCAAATCAGTCTGACCCTGTGCCTCATGGGAACAGTCCAGCCCGAACTGCCAAGCCATGTCTTCCCTGGACCGGAAACAAGCATCCTGGGACCGGTTTCTGGCTATTCAGCCGTCATCAGCCAGGCTAGCTTGAATCCAGTGGCAAAGTGAGCAAGGGACCCACGTCTGGGCATACCCTGCCAACTTAGGGCGAACAAAGCGATACCAAAGGGGATGATGGACGGAGCGTTTGAGCTAATCAAACACTCACCCCCAGTCAACTGATCTGGGTTTAATCCATCATCATTCTTTAGCTCACTCCACCACCCCAGTTCAGACATGGCCATATGCAAATCAGTCTGACCCTGTGCCTCATGGGAACAGTCCAGCCCGAACTGCCAAGCCATGTCTTCCCTGGACCGGAAACAAGCATCCTGGGACCGGTTTCTGGCTATTCAGCCGTCATCAGCCAGGCTAGCTTGAATCCAGTGGCAAAGTGAGCAAGGGACCCACGTCTGGGCATACCCTGCCAACTTAGGGCGAACAAGCGATACCAAAGGGGATGATGGACGGAGCGTTTGAGCTAATCAAACACTCACCCCCAGTCAACTGATCTGGGTTTAATCCATCATCATTCTTTAGCTCACTCCACCACCCCAGTTCAGACATGGCCATATGCAAATCAGTCTGACCCTGTGCCTCATGGGAACAGTCCAGCCCGAACTGCCAAGCCATGTCTTCCCTGGACCGGAAACAAGCATCCTGGGACCGGTTTCTGGCTATTCAGCCGTCATCAGCCAGGCTAGCTTGAATCCAGTGGCAAAGTGAGCAAGGGACCCACGTCTGGGCATACCCTGCCAACTTAGGGCGAACAAAGCGATACCAAAGGGGATGATGGACGGAGCGTTTGAGCTAATCAAACACTCACCCCCAGTCAACTGATCTGGGTTTAATCCATCATCATTCTTTAGCTCACTCCACCACCCCAGTTCAGACATGGCCATATGCAAATCAGTCTGACCCTGTGCCTCATGGGAACAGTCCAGCCCGAACTGCCAAGCCATGTCTTCCCTGGACCGGAAACAAGCATCCTGGGACCGGTTTCTGGCTATTCAGCCGTCATCAGCCAGGCTAGCTTGAATCCAGTGGCAAAGTGAGCAAGGGACCCACGTCTGGGCATACCCTGCCAACTTAGGGCGAACAAAGCGATACCAAAGGGGATGATGGACGGAGCGTTTGAGCTAATCAAACACTCACCCCCAGTCAACTGATCTGGGTTTAATCCATCATCATTCTTTAGCTCACTCCACCACCCCAGTTCAGACATGGCCATATGCAAATCAGTCTGACCCTGTGCCTCATGGGAACAGTCCAGCCCGAACTGCCAAGCCATGTCTTCCCTGGACCGGAAACAAGCATCCTGGGACCGGTTTCTGGCTATTCAGCCGTCATCAGCCAGGCTAGCTTGAATCCAGTGGCAAAGTGAGCAAGGGACCCACGTCTGGGCATACCCTGCCAACTTAGAGGCGAACAAAGCGATACCAAAGGGGATGATGGACGGAGCGTTTGAGCTAATCAAACACTCACCCCCAGTCAACTGATCTGGGTTTAATCCATCATCATTCTTTAGCTCACTCCACCACCCCAGTTCAGACATGGCCATATGCAAATCAGTCTGACCCTGTGCCTCATGGGAACAGTCCAGCCCGAACTGCCAAGCCATGTCTTCCCTGGACCGGAAACAAGCATCCTGGGACCGGTTTCTGGCTATTCAGCCGTCATCAGCCAGGCTAGCTTGAATCCAGTGGCAAAGTGAGCAAGGGACCCACGTCTGGGCATACCCTGCCAACTTAGGGCGAACAAAGCGATACCAAAGGGGATGATGGACGGAGCGTTTGAGCTAATCAAACACTCACCCCCAGTCAACTGATCTGGGTTTAATCCATCATCATTCTTTAGCTCACTCCACCACCCCAGTTCAGACATGGCCATATGCAAATCAGTCTGACCCTGTGCCTCATGGGAACAGTCCAGCCCGAACTGCCAAGCCATGTCTTCCCTGGACCGGAAACAAGCATCCTGGGACCGGTTTCTGGCTATTCAGCCGTCATCAGCCAGGCTAGCTTGAATCCAGTGGCAAAGTGAGCAAGGGACCCACGTCTGGGCATACCCTGCCAACTTAGGGCGAACAAAGCGATACCAAAGGGGATGATGGACGGAGCGTTTGAGCTAATCAAACACTCACCCCCAGTCAACTGATCTGGGTTTAATCCATCATCATTCTTTAGCTCACTCCACCACCCCAGTTCAGACATGGCCATATGCAAATCAGTCTGACCCTGTGCCTCATGGGAACAGTCCAGCCCGAACTGCCAAGCCATGTCTTCCCTGGACCGGAAACAAGCATCCTGGGACCGGTTTCTGGCTATTCAGCCGTCATCAGCCAGGCTAGCTTGAATCCAGTGGCAAAGTGAGCAAGGGACCCACGTCTGGGCATACCCTGCCAACTTAGGGCGAACAAAGCGATACCAAAGGGGATGATGGACGGAGCGTTTGAGCTAATCAAACACTCACCCCCAGTCAACTGATCTGGGTTTAATCCATCATCATTCTTTAGCTCACTCCACCACCCCAGTTCAGACATGGCCATATGCAAATCAGTCTGACCCTGTGCCTCATGGGAACAGTCCAGCCCGAACTGCCAAGCCATGTCTTCCCTGGACCGGAAACAAGCATCCTGGGACCGGTTTCTGGCTATTCAGCCGTCATCAGCCAGGCTAGCTTGAATCCAGTGGCAAAGTGAGCAAGGGACCCACGTCTGGGCATACCCTGCCAACTTAGGGCGAACAAAGCGATACCAAAGGGGATGATGGACGGAGCGTTTGAGCTAATCAAACACTCACCCCCAGTCAACTGATCTGGGTTTAATCCATCATCATTCTTTAGCTCACTCCACCACCCCAGTTCAGACATGGCCATATGCAAATCAGTCTGACCCTGTGCCTCATGGGAACAGTCCAGCCCGAACTGCCAAGCCATGTCTTCCCTGGACCGGAAACAAGCATCCTGGGACCGGTTTCTGGCTATTCAGCCGTCATCAGCCAGGCTAGCTTGAATCCAGTGGCAAAGTGAGCAAGGGACCCACGTCTGGGCATACCCTGCCAACTTAGGGCGAACAAGCGATACCAAAGGGGATGATGGACGGAGCGTTTGAGCTAATCAAACACTCACCCCCAGTCAACTGATCTGGGTTTAATCCATCATCATTCTTTAGCTCACTCCACCACCCCAGTTCAGACATGGCCATATGCAAATCAGTCTGACCCTGTGCCTCATGGGAACAGTCCAGCCCGAACTGCCAAGCCATGTCTTCCCTGGACCGGAAACAAGCATCCTGGGACCGGTTTCTGGCTATTCAGCCGTCATCAGCCAGGCTAGCTTGAATCCAGTGGCAAAGTGAGCAAGGGACCCACGTCTGGGCATACCCTGCCAACTTAGGGCGAACAAAGCGATACCAAAGGGGATGATGGACGGAGCGTTTGAGCTAATCAAACACTCACCCCCAGTCAACTGATCTGGGTTTAATCCATCATCATTCTTTAGCTCACTCCACCACCCCAGTTCAGACATGGCCATATGCAAATCAGTCTGACCCTGTGCCTCATGGGAACAGTCCAGCCCGAACTGCCAAGCCATGTCTTCCCTGGACCGGAAACAAGCATCCTGGGACCGGTTTCTGGCTATTCAGCCGTCATCAGCCAGGCTAGCTTGAATCCAGTGGCAAAGTGAGCAAGGGACCCACGTCTGGGCATACCCTGCCAACTTAGGGCGAACAAAGCGATACCAAAGGGGATGATGGACGGAGCGTTTGAGCTAATCAAACACTCACCCCCAGTCAACTGATCTGGGTTTAATCCATCATCATTCTTTAGCTCACTCCACCACCCCAGTTCAGACATGGCCATATGCAAATCAGTCTGACCCTGTGCCTCATGGGAACAGTCCAGCCCGAACTGCCAAGCCATGTCTTCCCTGGACCGGAAACAAGCATCCTGGGACCGGTTTCTGGCTATTCAGCCGTCATCAGCCAGGCTAGCTTGAATCCAGTGGCAAAGTGAGCAAGGGACCCACGTCTGGGCATACCCTGCCAACTTAGGGCGAACAAGCGATACCAAAGGGGATGATGGACGGAGCGTTTGAGCTAATCAAACACTCACCCCCAGTCAACTGATCTGGGTTTAATCCATCATCATTCTTTAGCTCACTCCACCACCCCAGTTCAGACATGGCCATATGCAAATCAGTCTGACCCTGTGCCTCATGGGAACAGTCCAGCCCGAACTGCCAAGCCATGTCTTCCCTGGACCGGAAACAAGCATCCTGGGACCGGTTTCTGGCTATTCAGCCGTCATCAGCCAGGCTAGCTTGAATCCAGTGGCAAAGTGAGCAAGGGACCCACGTCTGGGCATACCCTGCCAACTTAGGGCGAACAAAGCGATACCAAAGGGGATGATGGACGGAGCGTTTGAGCTAATCAAACACTCACCCCCAGTCAACTGATCTGGGTTTAATCCATCATCATTCTTTAGCTCACTCCACCACCCCAGTTCAGACATGGCCATATGCAAATCAGTCTGACCCTGTGCCTCATGGGAACAGTCCAGCCCGAACTGCCAAGCCATGTCTTCCCTGGACCGGAAACAAGCATCCTGGGACCGGTTTCTGGCTATTCAGCCGTCATCAGCCAGGCTAGCTTGAATCCAGTGGCAAAGTGAGCAAGGGACCCACGTCTGGGCATACCCTGCCAACTTAGGGCGAACAAAGCGATACCAAAGGGGATGATGGACGGAGCGTTTGAGCTAATCAAACACTCACCCCCAGTCAACTGATCTGGGTTTAATCCATCATCATTCTTTAGCTCACTCCACCACCCCAGTTCAGACATGGCCATATGCAAATCAGTCTGACCCTGTGCCTCATGGGAACAGTCCAGCCCGAACTGCCAAGCCATGTCTTCCCTGGACCGGAAACAAGCATCCTGGGACCGGTTTCTGGCTATTCAGCCGTCATCAGCCAGGCTAGCTTGAATCCAGTGGCAAAGTGAGCAAGGGACCCACGTCTGGGCATACCCTGCCAACTTAGGGCGAACAAAGCGATACCAAAGGGGATGATGGACGGAGCGTTTGAGCTAATCAAACACTCACCCCCAGTCAACTGATCTGGGTTTAATCCATCATCATTCTTTAGCTCACTCCACCACCCCAGTTCAGACATGGCCATATGCAAATCAGTCTGACCCTGTGCCTCATGGGAACAGTCCAGCCCGAACTGCCAAGCCATGTCTTCCCTGGACCGGAAACAAGCATCCTGGGACCGGTTTCTGGCTATTCAGCCGTCATCAGCCAGGCTAGCTTGAATCCAGTGGCAAAGTGAGCAAGGGACCCACGTCTGGGCATACCCTGCCAACTTAGGGCGAACAAAGCGATACCAAAGGGGATGATGGACGGAGCGTTTGAGCTAATCAAACACTCACCCCCAGTCAACTGATCTGGGTTTAATCCATCATCATTCTTTAGCTCACTCCACCACCCCAGTTCAGACATGGCCATATGCAAATCAGTCTGACCCTGTGCCTCATGGGAACAGTCCAGCCCGAACTGCCAAGCCATGTCTTCCCTGGACCGGAAACAAGCATCCTGGGACCGGTTTCTGGCTATTCAGCCGTCATCAGCCAGGCTAGCTTGAATCCAGTGGCAAAGTGAGCAAGGGACCCACGTCTGGGCATACCCTGCCAACTTAGGGCGAACAAAGCGATACCAAAGGGGATGATGGACGGAGCGTTTGAGCTAATCAAACACTCACCCCCAGTCAACTGATCTGGGTTTAATCCATCATCATTCTTTAGCTCACTCCACCACCCCAGTTCAGACATGGCCATATGCAAATCAGTCTGACCCTGTGCCTCATGGGAACAGTCCAGCCCGAACTGCCAAGCCATGTCTTCCCTGGACCGGAAACAAGCATCCTGGGACCGGTTTCTGGCTATTCAGCCGTCATCAGCCAGGCTAGCTTGAATCCAGTGGCAAAGTGAGCAAGGGACCCACGTCTGGGCATACCCTGCCAACTTAGGGCGAACAAAGCGATACCAAAGGGGATGATGGACGGAGCGTTTGAGCTAATCAAACACTCACCCCCAGTCAACTGATCTGGGTTTAATCCATCATCATTCTTTAGCTCACTCCACCACCCCAGTTCAGACATGGCCATATGCAAATCAGTCTGACCCTGTGCCTCATGGGAACAGTCCAGCCCGAACTGCCAAGCCATGTCTTCCCTGGACCGGAAACAAGCATCCTGGGACCGGTTTCTGGCTATTCAGCCGTCATCAGCCAGGCTAGCTTGAATCCAGTGGCAAAGTGAGCAAGGGACCCACGTCTGGGCATACCCTGCCAACTTAGGGCGAACAAAGCGATACCAAAGGGGATGATGGACGGAGCGTTTGAGCTAATCAAACACTCACCCCCAGTCAACTGATCTGGGTTTAATCCATCATCATTCTTTAGCTCACTCCACCACCCCAGTTCAGACATGGCCATATGCAAATCAGTCTGACCCTGTGCCTCATGGGAACAGTCCAGCCCGAACTGCCAAGCCATGTCTTCCCTGGACCGGAAACAAGCATCCTGGGACCGGTTTCTGGCTATTCAGCCGTCATCAGCCAGGCTAGCTTGAATCCAGTGGCAAAGTGAGCAAGGGACCCACGTCTGGGCATACCCTGCCAACTTAGGGCGAACAAAGCGATACCAAAGGGGATGATGGACGGAGCGTTTGAGCTAATCAAACACTCACCCCCAGTCAACTGATCTGGGTTTAATCCATCATCATTCTTTAGCTCACTCCACCACCCCAGTTCAGACATGGCCATATGCAAATCAGTCTGACCCTGTGCCTCATGGGAACAGTCCAGCCCGAACTGCCAAGCCATGTCTTCCCTGGACCGGAAACAAGCATCCTGGGACCGGTTTCTGGCTATTCAGCCGTCATCAGCCAGGCTAGCTTGAATCCAGTGGCAAAGTGAGCAAGGGACCCACGTCTGGGCATACCCTGCCAACTTAGGGCGAACAAAGCGATACCAAAGGGGATGATGGACGGAGCGTTTGAGCTAATCAAACACTCACCCCCAGTCAACTGATCTGGGTTTAATCCATCATCATTCTTTAGCTCACTCCACCACCCCAGTTCAGACATGGCCATATGCAAATCAGTCTGACCCTGTGCCTCATGGGAACAGTCCAGCCCGAACTGCCAAGCCATGTCTTCCCTGGACCGGAAACAAGCATCCTGGGACCGGTTTCTGGCTATTCAGCCGTCATCAGCCAGGCTAGCTTGAATCCAGTGGCAAAGTGAGCAAGGGACCCACGTCTGGGCATACCCTGCCAACTTAGGGCGAACAAAGCGATACCAAAGGGGATGATGGACGGAGCGTTTGAGCTAATCAAACACTCACCCCCAGTCAACTGATCTGGGTTTAATCCATCATCATTCTTTAGCTCACTCCACCACCCCAGTTCAGACATGGCCATATGCAAATCAGTCTGACCCTGTGCCTCATGGGAACAGTCCAGCCCGAACTGCCAAGCCATGTCTTCCCTGGACCGGAAACAAGCATCCTGGGACCGGTTTCTGGCTATTCAGCCGTCATCAGCCAGGCTAGCTTGAATCCAGTGGCAAAGTGAGCAAGGGACCCACGTCTGGGCATACCCTGCCAACTTAGGGCGAACAAAGCGATACCAAAGGGGATGATGGACGGAGCGTTTGAGCTAATCAAACACTCACCCCCAGTCAACTGATCTGGGTTTAATCCATCATCATTCTTTAGCTCACTCCACCACCCCAGTTCAGACATGGCCATATGCAAATCAGTCTGACCCTGTGCCTCATGGGAACAGTCCAGCCCGAACTGCCAACAACGCCACCCTCCCCTCCCCCAGGACCTCTACGACAGGACAGCAGCACATAAGGGGTCAGGATTGTCGAACCGACACCATCTTGTCCTATACTCCGGCACTGTGTGGCAACAGCAATTAAACTAAAATCATCCTACCACAGCCTGCGCTGACCGGACCTTCCTCCCTGGCATCACGATAGTGAGACATCAGAATAGTAAGACAGTCTGTCCTGTCCAAATGGGACTTGACTGACCTGAGTGGCAGAAGCATCATTGGCTCCATTCTGGTGCAGGTCACGGAAGATGGTACTGTGTTATTGTAGGTGCCAATTCAAGATTCTCCGATTCCAGCGGCATTCAGAATGAGAAGCAGCCAAAAGCAGTAAAGGTCAATGACACTGGGGGTGGGGAACAGCAGCAACAGCCAGGGAAAGTGCCTCCTTTGGATTATTAGTCTGCGTACTAGCACGGTACTTCAGGTCACATGAGAGAGCATGAGCGGGGTCTTAGCTGCTGAATACAGTAAACAGAGCCCAGAGCCCACCGCGGCACGAGCCCGAAGCAGTTCTGAGTAGCAGGCTGCTCAAATGAAATTATATAATATTAATGGTTCTTAATCTCTCAAAATGTCAAGCAATATTTTATTTATTAACACAGATCTGAGCGGCCAATATGAGTCTTAATGCACCATCTGCACAGCACTCAGACACCGTGCTGCTCTAAGTGCAGCTCCAACGGTCGCGGTCTCTCCCTGCTTCTCCCTCACAGTGCGCAGGTGGTCAAGGCACTAAAATGCGTGATTAATGCATTTAAATGTGGTGATGCGGACCACCACGTTAAAATTTATCAGTCTAACGCCTGATGTGTGGTTCTTGGCAGGGCTGTTCTTTTGTTACCGGTTTTAGTTACAGGAAGGTCCAAGCAGTGTTACTTGAAGTGGAAAAAGTCAATTCATATTCCTGTAGGCTTAGACTAGAATTAGGAGTATTTTTAAAAAAACTCATGGACAAATAGCATCGGAGACAGTGGCATTGTTCTCAATTTGACTGTCTTTTTGTTACATTAATCTGAATGAGTGCACTTTTTAGGTCTCGCCTACGCAGCGCGCATGCGCTGCATAGGAGGGGACCTTTTGGAATCGATCAGCATTTTGGCAAAAAGCGTGCACGTTTTGCATTGCTTTCTATTGCAACGCGTGCACGTTTGACGTTTCCCTTGCGGGAGCGAGCTTTGGCACCATCTGTTTGTAATTATCTTGAAAACAGATGGTGCCCCTGCTCGCTCCCGCAAGGGAAACGCTTGTTCATTGACCTCCCTGTGACTCTTCAGCCCCCAGCTCTGTCCGCTCAGCGGGTCAGCCAATACCACTCCAACCCCTCTTCCCCGATCTCCCACCATCACTCCTACCCCGCTCCATCTTTTCTTGCCGCCAGCATTTCAGTGTTAAATTGTCTTTCTTGCACGCCAGCATTTCAGTGTTAAATTGCACACGTAATGAATTTACGCATGCATCCCGTCAGCTCGCACTTACGTTATCCTATAGTTGCAATTTATTAACAAAGTGTTGATTTACTTTTAAATGGCCATAAGGTCTCCGAGGAGCTTTTAGCATGGCGACTGTTACGTCATCAGATTGTGTCTCTCAGCAGAAGCTCTAAACTAAGCAGGCGCTGCTCGTCTCCCTCAGCTTTGGTGCCCGCCCTTTGTTTTCTCAGCACATCCCCGAGTATGGTGCAAATGAGGCTTCTTTAAGGAACTCCCTTTGATGAGCAAGATCAAACAGAATAGGGATCCTAGGTCTTAATCGGACCTCAGCACGGATGGCGTTTTTTTCGTTTTTTTCTACAAACGCTTAGTTTGCTTGGCTTTTAGCAGGTCATCACGTACATTGTGCTCAGCAAAGTCATCCCGTTGGATGTCAGGTAATCCGCACTGAAGCGCCTGCCTCTTCACAGATCCATTCACACTACAATGGCCTCTGTTTGGTTTTCTTTGCCGTGCCATTTCAGAAGCAAACACAGGCGGGGGCGTTCTGACGTAATTAAAGGGAGGTGATAATGGGGCAAGATGATTACAGCGCGAAAATGGACTATCTGTGAAATTCACTAACGCCCTGCACATCTGGCGCAGCCTGTGGGAAACCAACTCTCTTAGCTCCCCCTAGTGGAACTTCAATTATGTGCTAACCTGCACGGGGTTTCGTTTGTACCTCCCCCCAGCCCTCCCGTTGTCTGTGCCTTTCACTCCCCCAGCCCTCCCTCCCATTGTCTGTGCCTTTCACTCCCCCACCCACCCCCCTCCCGTTGTCCGTGCCTTTCAATCCCACCCGCCCCCCCGTTGGCCGTGATGCCTCCCCCCTCCCGTTGTCCGTGATGCCTCCCCCCTAAACACTTATAAGGTCCCAAAGGCGAGACCTATTGGCTATGCCAATGCTTGTTCTTGAATAGCTCTTACTGATTAGCCGTATAACCTCCAGAAGCTCTTCCTGCATAGGCTCCCATTTGAGAGTAAAGAGGGCCCGCCTTGCTGCCGCTATCTTCAGAGGCCACCTCCGGCACACTGTCTGTCCCCTCTGCATTGAACACCAGATCTTCAAGGTCAGACTGGCCAGGGACATATTCAGTAACGTGTAGGGGGCATTGGGATGCTTCGGCACTGCTATGATGGGCCCCTTCATCCTCTTACACTACAAGGCCCAGTCACTTCGTCCACTGTGGGCTTTGTCAATGATCGACACCGGGCTATACCGGGCAAGTCACCCCACTGGGCTGGACTGAAGGGCTGATGGGATTCACTAGGTGCATACTTACCAGCAGAATACCAACTGCCCCTCAGTGATTTGTGCTGGCAGCTACATGTTATCGCAGAACTGGTGTATTAGAGTAATAGCAGTACCATCTTGACTGTAACTCTTCCAGGGAGTGGGGCCTAGCAACTCACACGACCTTCCCAGTGTCATTGAGTGACCACCACAGAAATGCTGCACCAATTAACTAAAGTGTACAAACAAATGTTAGATGGAATGCTCATATTAACCTCAGCCACTGGTAATTACTCGGGGCTGCATCCCCATCCATTGTTATTTTGCACACCATGTCACCTCAGTTTGGACCCAGCTATATGCAAATCAGTCTTGACCCTGCTAAAGTGGGAATAGTCCAACCCAAAGTGCCAAGCCAGGTCTTTCCTGGACCAGGACACAAGCAACTCAGGAGTTTTTTTCTTACCTTTGTCAGGGCCTCGTTTCTGGTTCAGTTACATCAATCGTCACCTTCCACAAAGCCCTATTAATCGTAAGTCATTAGTAACTAACTTTCCAACAAGTGCACAAGCTATCCCATTGACCTTTTACCTGTTAAGGAAATAGGTCACGTGAGTCAAATGCATTACTGTAAATCACTTTACATTTACTACACCTGTCTTCATCCGCATCCTCCTCTCCCCTGTTGCCATCCGGTTCCTGGGTTAAAGAGAAAAAGGGCAAAGAGGTTAGTAGACTCTCAAGGCCTCCCCCCAGGTAAGGGCAGGGGGACCCCTTTGGGTCCTCAGGTGTTGTCATCTTCTTCTTGCCTGAGCCTTCCAGGCCCCCCATGTGAGGGTACAAGGGGATCCCTTTGGGTGCTCTGGTTTTGTCGTCGCTGTCTCCGCCTGATCCATCCAGTGCAGCGTAGTCACGCAGGAGACTGTGGATCATCTTCCAGCAGGCCAGGGTCGATGTATCCTTCTTCCCGACTACCAGGCAGTTTCTGGAAAACAGAAGAACATTTTTAAAGCAGCACAGGAAACGCCAGCAGTCCTGGAGGTTCCTGAGTGCGTGTGTCCCTGGGAACAGACCGTACATCACAGAGTCCGCGGTGATGCATGATGTTTTTATCCAGGTTCTAAGCTCCATGCCTAGGGCCTTCAGCAGGTCCTGCGTGTACGCGCACTCCCAGAAGAGATAGAGGGTCGTCTCCTCTGCGGTGCACCCTCTCGGGCAGGACTTGTATCGGTTGAGTCCTCTTGAGTGCATGAAGGCTCTCACTGGCAGACCTCCTTGAATGGCCATCCAGGCGATGTCTTTGTGATGGTTGGTCAGGCACTTGGATGAGACGTTCTTTCAGACGTGGTCCGCTGTGTCAGAGGGGAGGGCCCCTATTGGTTTGCTGATGTCCCTCGCACGTATCTAGCGTTGGACAATCTTCGGAGTCCATGTGGCCCGGGGCGTTAGCCTCCACACCATTGTCCTTGCCAAGCTCCTTTGGAGTACACTTGGCCGGGGCAGCAGCCTCCAGACCAAATTCTTTGACAAACTTTTCCACTTCCTTGTAAAACCATGGGGTGTCCCACTAGTAGGGGACGGCGCTCACCCACTCAGCCCATCTTAGGTGTCTCCACGTTGGCAACAGAAAGAAGCGTGCCAACAGAAAGCCAGCATGGCTTTCGTCTTCGGACTTCAGGGTGCTCTTCATGCAGTGACACACAAAGATTCCCCTCAGGATGATGGCAATGTCTGGCACTCCCTTGCCTCCCTTATCATGGGTCTTGAACATCACCTCCCTCTACACTCTGTCTATCTTGGAGCTCCAGATGAAGTAGAAGATCATTCTCATGATGGCCTTGGCTGTTCAAGGGTACACTGGCCACACTTTAGCGACGTACTGGAGCACTGGCAGGGTCTCGTTCCGCAGGACCAAAGACTTCCCTTCGATTGTTAGCTTCCGGAGACTCCAGAGTTCTAGCTTCTGCTTCGTCTTTGCCAGTCTCTCTTTCCATGTCTTCTCCAACGCACCTTCTCCACCGAACCAGACTCCAAGGATCTTCAGGAAATCCTGCTTGATGGGGAATGGCAGTGAGTCTCGGGTGGGGGTCCAGTGGCCAAGGAGTAGGGTTTTTGACTTGGCGCAGTTAATCTTTGCTCCTGGCGTCTTTCCAAACTCGATACAAGTCCTTTACTGCTCTTTCACAGACTGCCCATCCACGCAGAAGACCGAGATGTCATCCATGTAGAAGGAGCACTTCACTTCGCCCTTCCCGTTGCTTCCTGGTACTGTCACTCCTCTGATGTTCCAGTACTGTCTGATGCGTTCGGCGAGGAGCTCTATCACGCAGATGAACAGAAGAGGGGATAGTGGACAGCCCTGCCTAACACCTGACAGGACAGGGAAGGGGTCGGTTTTCCATCCATTAACCAACACAGTGCTAGAGATTTCTCTATACATTGTGGTCACCACGTCACAGAAGAAGTCTCCCAGTCCCAGTGCTCTGAGTGTCTAGTCCTTGAACTCATGGGAAATGCAGTTGATCGCCTTTTCCTGATCCAGGCTGACCAAGGTTGTCGGAACCTTGCGGCTCTTGACGTACTCGATAGTGTCCCAGACCAGGGCCAGACTGTCTGCGATTTTCCGACCCGGTATTGAAGGAAGTGGCCCGTTTAGGGTCACCTGGGTCACTCACGACCACCTCTCAGCCTTCCATACCAAATGAAGAGTCGGTCAGACAGTAGAGAATACAAACCAAATATACGTTTATTCAGATACACTCGAGTGAGCCCCGTCTGCCCAGTCGCTTAGGGGTGTTGCAGAGAGGACTGACTTCAGCAAGCATAGCGATACATTATGTACATTTCAGAACCAAGGAAGACACGCCCAGACTGGAAATTTCCAGATGGAGGCAGCTACACAAAGGGGGTACAGAAGGATAAGTTTCGTTCCTGAGACCTGGCACACACTATCTCTATGCCAAGGTCGTTCTGTCCGTGCCTACCGCTAGACTAGTGGGAGAAGGCCTCTATCTAGTGGGAAAGGTATGCGCTAATAAGGACAGTCTATTCATTAGCAGAGCAAGACCTAACCTTGGAGAAATGAAACTTTCCACAGCCTGCTTCTCGAGGAGGGAATACGCAGTTAATGGCAAGATTCAAAATGGCGGCTAAACATAAATTGGTGCCGCAAATGCTAACTTACATAGAACAATGCACGAAAAAAATAGAAAAAACATATTCATTTCATCAGACCCTCCTTTTAGCATTCGCTAACTAAATTTATATGGTGGGCGGTAAAGACATAACATTCAAATAAGCAAAAGAACATCAGTATTCAGAACAATCCATATACTCAGTATCAGGAATAGAAGCTGCAAGGGATGATGTAGAATCAAAGATGCCCTCATCAATCTGCATCATTTCATCAATCTGTTTTTGTAACATAACTGCTGCATTAGTATCATGAACTGGCATTTTCGGCTTGGGAATAAGGATAGTAGCACAATAGGAACAACAAACTGGGAGACATTGTATGCAGAGGCAGCATGTGAAGATACCGGCAACTACAGCCAGAAAAGTGAGGATCTTCCAACACCAGGAGGGGAGTATGTTCCAGAACCACCCTGATAGGATTCCAGTACCTGTCTCTTGGTGTAATCAGACAAAAGTCTATGCAATTTTTGTATAGCTGCATACACGTTGGGCGCGTGATCAGGTATGTAAACACAACAGCTGCTGCCAATGATGCGACAAGCCCCACCCCTATCTGCAGTATGACATCTAACACCATCCTGTTCTGCAAAGTGACTAATTTCGTAGCCTGAAGCTCAGCAGTGATGTTTGTCAGTATCCCAGCAGTTGTATTAATAACCCCCTCCACCACTCTTGTTAACCAACGAATTTGGAGACTATTAGTCATGGGACCCCAATAAGGTAGTAGACCCTTTATGGCATCCCCAAACTGTTGTGCAGTAGTGTCTGTCTGATCTATATCCTTTGTGTCAACAACCCTTCTGACTCGAGACAAGGAGACACTCTTACGCAGCAGCTGATGATCTTTATGATAATTGGATGGGGCAACATACACAGGGGGAAGGAGGAAAGAGAGAGATAACATCTGCCTAACCATCCCCTTGGAAGCCAGACATGAGCTTGGGATCCACAGA